>JAGXJF010001313.1:0-131238 GCA_019208055.1 Stipa capillata
CGAGGTACAACTCGTCGACAATGATCATTTTTATAGCGGGGACAATGAGCTCAAGTTGTCACATCTTACATCGGTTAGACAAAAACATGATGAATCGGTCACCGATTATGTCAAAAGGTTTAGGGACGTAAAAAACCGATGTTATAGCTTGGTGATAACCAAAAGAGACTTAGCCGACCTGGTGCTTGCCGGCTTAAGAACTCACATTAGAGAGCGGCTAGAAGGTTATGAGCTCTTAAGTGTCAACCAAGTTTTGCAAAAGGCTTTGGCTCAGGAAAGCCGAAGTATAGAGTTCAAGGAAGTCCACAGATCTAAGCCTGATCGTCCCAAAAAGCACATGGTTGAATATGATAGTAACAGTTCGGGCGATGAAGGTAATGTGTATACTACCGAGTTCGTTTGGTCCTCCAAAACCAAACCATATACTTGTGATGCTCTCAAGCCGACTCGCAAGAGTCGTGAAGAAGAGATGAAATTTACCTTTGACATAGCTAAGTGTGATAAGATATTCGACTCTTTGCTGCAAGACAGGGTCATCAGAATATCTCATTCCTTACCGCCGTTTGAAGAGCTAAAACGGTGAGCTTATTGCAAGTATCACCCAAGCGCATGCAGAACTAAGGCAATCGAAAGATGGCAAGTACAGGAGAAAAAGATGAGGACGAAGAAAAAAGAGCCTACAAAGAGGATGGCGGTTGCTTCCTTCTTTCCGGGAGCAGGGAGACATGGGAAAAAAACAAAAACACCGAGCTCTTCCTTTCGTAGCTGAGATTAGTGTCCGGGAGAAGGGGGCTGGAAGATGATCGAATTTACTAGGGGCCGTTGACTGACCAGGAAGCCCTTAGAATCTAAAATCTGGGCCAACATCCATCGCCCATCCAAATTTCGCTTGAATTGTCTCGCTGAAAATCTGTCATGAACAAATAGCCAAGCCAAACAGGTTGTGTTAAGGACTATGAAATGATAATAACCAGGTTAATCGTTTGAAATATTAGAGGAAAGCAGAAGTATAAAATAGAACTTCGCTGCCTGTGGAATGCAACTTCGACTATGAAACACATGATAGGAAGCTTTATATAGAAAGAAGGTTTATATGGCTTTCTACAAGTTTGGATTGTATTCGCTCCGTATTCGTCCCGTATTCGTAATCGATAGATTCTGATTCCGTATTTGTATCCATGCATTATCCCATATTCGTAACCGATAGATTCCGACTCCGTATTCGTATTTTAAATTAACACTAGCCGAAAAAAAATTCAATTCTGACCTTTGCGAAGGTTTCAGGACTCTATGGCGCCACGGTCAGTGAGACCGCATACCTTGTCACCGTGGCGGCTGAGTTGCCGTGGTGTGACGACGTGGCCAGGACTGCGGCGCCAAGCATCTTGGCGCCGCAGAGGATATAACCCTTCGCCAACCCCTCATTTTCTCTAACACCCTGCCTCCACAGCCTCCCCACTTTCTCTCTCAACTCTCTTTGGCATCATATTGTCCTCCTACTTCAATAAAACTTCCTGAAAATTCAAATTCACAATGGATCCTTGCTACTAGTTCACGCTGCCTCCCGAAAAATAACTACCCTAGCTGCATGGACTCGATATCAATGTTCGTATTGCCCCTCTCGCATATTTTAGAGCAATTATAAACATGTGCAATTCATCAATAACAAATTTAATAAGACATAAATTGCAAAAACCAATCAATAATCGATACATCTAATTTTAATAATGATCTATGTCCCCCTAGCCATCATTACACATTGTATTAACCAATATAAGGTAGACATGAAAGCCTATAAGTCGTTTATTCCTAACCCGAAACATGGAGGAATTCCGATGCATGTTATCAATTATATAACACAACAATCACTGTCCATGTGTGCCTCCAAAAGAGTCGGAATTGAAACAAATTTCGACCGAGGTTAATTTTAAAATAACAGTAAAACTATTCCATATACAATTTGAGTGAATTTCAACGTAGTGTTCCAATGCGCCCCTCTCTTGTGCGGTTAAACTTTTGTAATTTTGATTACTAACAAATAAGAAATGTATCTAGATTTGTTAGTTGAAAGTGCTATCACTGGATTCACACATAAAAACATGACACTTTTTACACATGAATGAAACATTGGTTATATGCAAATGATATTATTAGATTTTTCTATAAAAGTATTTTAAATTTATAAAAAGTCTTGATCAAAATATATATTAGAGACTATATAAAGGAAATTTGCAACCAAAGTATGAATCAAGTTACTTGGCGAAAGCCGTAGCAATATCAAAAAGAAAATCATATATTCGTGAACAGTTACCTTCCCCCACTCTGAAACTCGTACCAACTAGTATGCTGGTGACTCAGAAATCGTACCAACCAGTATGCTAGTGATGGGCCGCAGTATAGTGTGCTTTGTTTGAGGTGAATGGGCCTGCTAGCGCCAACAGGAGTATGCTCATTGTCACAACTCACTCAAGCTAGATTTGATGAATAAAGACAAACAATTAATGCCGACCTATGCTAGGTGTTTCCAGACAAAGATGACTAATGAGGATGAGTAACCATTAGCTAGTGTTCCTATATGTGATTTAATCTGTGCGTCTTGTTACTAAGAAATGTTCTTAAACATGATTAATTTCAGCCATAGGTCCCAGGCTATAGTTATTGTTACAGTGGATTATAATAATCTTATTTGGCTAACTAGCTTTTACCTGTTTTATCTCCTGAGTGAGCAGTTTCTTTTTTTTTCGTGGCTATATTTCTATAGCATATTATAAAGTAAGTTTAGCACAACATAATTTAACAACTAAAAATTGAGCCTTATAAGTGCTTAATCGTACGATATCTTGATTCACTGATGCATAGTACTAGTGTAACGGAGTATTATTTTTCAACAACCACAGACTAATCTTTAGAAGTACAAGTGTCCGTCCGGTGTAAGAAAGATGTGGAGGAAGCAGAAGCAAGCGTCACCAATCCTGGATATAGGAGTATAACATCTCATTTAGTGTGTGTGAGAGGAGACGGGATTTAGGGATTACAATTTGTAAAAGCATCTATTTGGTTGGTGGATACGTGAATTTAGGTGGAATAGGGCTTAACGATTGAAGATGAGATTTAAGGCACCATATTAATCTAGAGGGGTGGAAATTCTATATTAATCACAAAAATTAAAAATTCTCACGTTAATTTAAGAAGGTGTTTGGTTCAAAAAATGTTAACGGGACTGTAAAGGGAATGGGATTACAGGGGTATTAGTGGTGTAACGGAGAATTGCTCATTCTGTTTGGTTCCGCTAGGAAATTTTATTCGTTAGCATTACTTTGTTTGTTCCACTTTACAACAATGCTGCTGCGGAAAGGAGCGAGACAAGGCTACACAGTCATGATGGTGGAGAGCAAAATGCCATGGACTCCCGGGCCGGATAAGGTGCCGCTGCCATTAGGGTGGGTGTCCCCATTAATCCATCATCCGGCGAGGAGCGGCGGCGGCGGCGGCAGCATCATCGAAACTGCTGATCGGCCTGGCCACACAAATGTGTCAAGGACAGCGTGCGCGAGGGAGACTGGGGCCAACAGGCACCACGTTCCTCGTGCCCCTGTACGCCATCAAGACTGGTTGGTGGCGAGCCCGGATTTCTTGCCACCGTCGGCGGAAGCCCTAGGTTTCGGGGATTGCAGGATACGGGAGCTTGCTTTCGCGGCTCAGGATTTGGGATGTGGTTTGCAGAAAGGAGAAGGGGATAGAAGCAACTGTTGTGCCCGCTGCTCCGATATTGTAATCTGATAACGCAAGGATGTGAGGGCAATGGGCTTTACACTGGCCTGTTATCCAATTACGTGGGATCCAATTATAATCCATCTCAAACAAACAACTTAAACGGTAATAGATGACAGCGTAATTCAATTACAGTCAAAGATGGCCTAACTAAACACCTTGTAAGAAGAAAGAATCTACGTTATCTATTTTAGCAAGACCAGATTATAATGGTCTAGACGGAGTCAGACACTACCAATCCGTACGAGCTCTTTGGATCAGACGTCGAGAAGATGAATTAGATAAGGAATCATACGTGTTTAAATCGGGCTTCGGGAGCATGTATTTTCCATACCGGAATTAACGTCGGAAAAGTTCACGCATGCCCGTCACGGTCGAAGGAATCATGGCTGTGTTGGAAGGCCCTATATCGCTGCTTGCAGTGCTTCCTTGGTTCAGGATCTGCTCGTGCACCAGAGCCGGCTCGGAGACGCCTTCCTCCACGATGATGACGACGCCGCAACGAGTGGGTTTCAATATTTATTTCTGACATTTTTGTTGCGCTGATCGGATCTGATTCGATGTGTAGATGGACTGACCATTTAGTTTTGGTGTTTCCTCCGTGCGGCACGTGTGCTATTTCTAGAGCTTGAAGCGAGTGGAGGAACAGCGAATGAGGATTTAGGGAATGGTGGAGGCGTTGATGACGACCTCAGGCGAGAGGTATCTACAAAGCATTTCTTCCATGTTATTATGTGCAATTCCCTCACACCGTATTGTTGATGGGAGCAGCGGAAACTGAATCTGTTAATGCACTGTAGAATTTGAATTGATCTATTTGTCACGTGTATATTGTCGATGTGGTCTCGATGTATAGATTTTAGGTGCTGGATGATGAACTATCCTCTTTCTTGTGTTATGGGTTATGGCTAGGTGACAACGATTGCTTTTTGGAATTTGAACTTTGTAGTTAGATATGGGTTCTGTAATTGATAAGGGGGCCTATTTAGTAGGATGCAAGTATACAACCCTAGCTATAAAATGTAAAGAACTGTATTTTTTCCCTTCTTTACTTTTTTTTTGCTTGCACAGATGTATGTGAAAATTGTCTGGAAAACAAATACTACAGTATTGTAGTTAAAATTTTAGATTCAAAGTCTTAACTCTTGAATTTGCCGTGTTCACCTGATATTAATTTTGTCATATGTGTCAACAGTATGTTCTGCATTGACTAATTGGGATTATTTAGTAGAATGTATATAGTACGCAGCCATGGCAATACAGAACTAATGTATATAGTACGCAGCCATGGCAATACAGAACTATGTCTTTTTATTCCTTTCTTATTTTTTGGGCTGTGGAGATGCGTGTGACAATTGGCTAAAAAATACTAACTCTGTAGTTTTAATGCTTGGTATATACAATGTTCACTGGATGTGACATAAAAAAATTTGCACAAGTACCTTGGAAATCTCTGAGATGCTAATTTGTTGTGCATGCTAATGCGGTGACACTTGGGTAATTTCACAGCGGAGCAAAGAACTGTGCTATGTGATTCAGTCATGCGTTTTGCTTTGCTTATCTGGTTAGTTTTTTGTGTGTATATATAGGGCCTTTGGTAATTTAGTTTGTATTTATATTATATTTTACAGGAAGCTCGAGGATACTAGATATCATCCTTTCAAGCTAAGAACTGTGGTAAGTAACAAAATCTTTCAATTGATCGATTTTAGAAAGTGAACTCATTCAAGGTGTGCATGCAACTAAGCGGATATGGTTATTTCAAATTTTGGGCAACTACATCTTCTTTTCACTTCCGTTTAGATGGCTCAGCCATCGGATTTGATTTCCCAGAGTTACATACACATAGTGCTATTTTGTGTAATTGCGTATTATAACTTGCTAAAGTAAATAGATGAGTTATCAACTGATAGTAACCTCTCATCATTTGTTTTACATATTTTCTAGGATATCCAGCCTTGTAGTGAAAATAACTGTTGGCAAAACATGTTTTGGCAGTGTTGATTGTTTGCTTGTAGGACCCAGAAATGATGATTTAGTTTTATTTACCATCTTTCACATCAGCGGATATTTTTATTTGAAAGAAATCTAGATTCCTCCCGATCTTCTACTTGTATTTTCCTGTGAAGTGTTATCTAATTTCTCATCTGTGTGAGATCATTATTTTTTTATGTGAACAAGGAGTTCAGCAATGCTATGTGAAATTTGTTTTAACGAGGGCTTACAGCTTTTGCTTGTTATTTAAGTGAGCTGACATCGCTCGCCGCTAACTTTATTGTAGTTCAGAATAATGATTTTTCATCGGAACCATAGGATAGCATAAATTATATTGTTTTCTGTATACTCCAAAACAATCTGTTAGTCTTTTCTTCTGCCGATTCAAGCAAGCATCTGTATTAGTCTTTTTGTCCCTTTTCTTCTATCATTAAATGTTGAGGTATGTTGCATTGAAAAAACAACTGAATTCATGCATGGATGGATGAATTCCCGTTGCCAATACCATCCCGGAACTCTGTGTACTATGGTGAGCTATTTGTTCTTTCATGATCTTGCATATATTCCGAATTTCCGATTAGCTTCGTGTCACTCATCGTTTCATTGGCATTTGAAAGTAGTTTCGTCTCGGATGGTGTCAGCGATTGCATTTCCAAATTCAGGGTATGGAGGCGAAGAGTTGGATGTTGGAGGAGCGGAGAAGGTGGTGGGAGGGAGGAGCTTATCTTTGACCCTGCAGAAACTCTATATCTGGAAGAATAATTATATGAGGAGCTTATCTTTGCAAAGTTTTCTTCTGCTGGTGGTGGAGTAGAAACACTAAAAGCAATTTATTTTCCGAATTTTGTGGGGTATTTCAACTGATTCTAACAAATCGATGGATACTTTTGTTGTTGCAGTTGCAGAGGCCTTTCCTGGGATCTAACTGAGCCCAATATGAAAGGCGCAAAGCTTTTAATCTTACTGGTGGCATCATCTTTGTGCCTGTTTTCTATGGTAAGTGATTGCTATATTTGTTCACTTAACTTATGAAGAATCATTAGGAATCTTGTTCTAATATTGTTGGTGTGCATCTCTCAGCAAAGGAACTTCTAGGAGGATGATCTCCAAAGCGTTTTAAACATTGACAATGGACAGAGCCAGGAGAATGGGGTTTTAGCATAGAACTTTAAAGGTTTGTAAAAATCGATAATGGCCTACTAAATCTTGTACACCTCGCGTATGATTTTTGCTAACGAGTGTGAGTTATGCAATCGACACAGGTCAGTTGCAACCAAGCCAGATGAAAATGGAGGTCTAATCGGCGTAAACCATAGTTCAATGAAAAAAGATCGGCAATATGTACATAGGAAAATGGAAGTATAACATCAGTGGCAGTGGCAGTGGCACAGGCGAGTGAAGTTCTGAACTCTCAAGCTAACAATCTTTTTAGGCTCTAAGAGACGAATTTGTTCATCATATTCTGCGTGTAGGGAGATGTGATCTCTCTAATATTTCTGACATTAATTATATCAATGTATAACGCAATGATCAATTACAGTTTGTGTATAAAACATGGTGTAAATATTACGAGCACTTCTTCCTAATCCTAATATGCATGAGCTAGCAAAATAGCTGGATGGAACCATGTACTACTGCTTTTTTGTTTGTGACAATTATCCTCACCAATCACGATACCACCACAAATATTTATGCTCCCATCATTTTGGTGATATTGGTGAAACTATACTATGACTATTATAGCTTAAAATAGTTGCAATTTATATCGGTCGAGACATGCGTTGCACGTGCACGCTTCCTAGTCCAAAATAAATGAAGTCTTAGAAAGCGTACAACTTCTCTATCTTTAACCACTACTTAATATGATTTATTTAGAAAGTGTCATGTTTTTAGGTGTGAATCCAGTGATAGCTTGCCCACCTCGCACGCAGCAGCTTGGCTGCTAGCGCCGCTACTCCACGTAGCTGCTCACGGCCGTCGTTGGATGCACGTCACGCTTGGTGCCACAAGCGCACACTGCCACGGAGCATTTGGATCGAGGTCTCCTCTCTTCCCTTATCCCTTCTCGTCTGAGCATGAAGTCTCCCCCCTAAACGGTCACCCTTGAATGAAGATCCGAAGCGAGGACACATGAAGACGGTCACCTCTAATAGGAGGTTCGGGTTAACTGAGGTTTAGAGCGACGACGAAAGGTGGAGGGACCCACGTGTCAGGGCCCCGGAATTACATATGGCTTAAGGAGCGGATAATCACCAAGGACCGAGAAACCAGTCGGCCTGGTGGCAGGGTACCTGCGCCAGGAACACCGAGGCGGAGTGGTTCGAAACCTGACCAACACACCATACGTTTACCAGACGTCATATGCCTTCACCATTGGTCAAGCCGGCCGGAAGCGATTGAACTTCCGAAAGCCACATACAATTCTCGAAGTCCTGTGAAGGGTTAAGGTCGTTCCCAATTCCACTAGGTAAAGCAAGGTCGGAGGAGCCCAGCGATTCTACCCACACCCTATCCTAGCTCGGAAGCTAGTGGGTCGCTCGAAAGCCCGGTAGAATTCACCCACACCCTGCCTGGCCGGCATAGCATCTCAGCCAGCGGGTCACTCAACCGATACCTGCTCGACTTAGTGAAAAAAAGAACCATAGTAAACCTTCACGGCATGCCCATATGCTTCATTCCATACACGCATTGCATATGGGCAGCCACCGAAACAACTTGTATATCATCACAAACTCTACAAAAGGAGGGTTTAGAGATAATACACATACCCGTACCAAGGATATGTTTCGACTGCAACATTGCACGACTCGAAGGTCGTTTTCCTCATAGAAACATATGGAAACCAGCAGCGGAAAGGAAATGAAAACCCTGAAGGTGGCAGCCCAAGCCATCTCCAAAAGTTCTATCTAATCAACCCATGCCCAAGTTGGACAATCCTTGCAGCCAAACATCCAAATCAGCAGAGTCAAATCGTAAGGTGCTATGATATGGGAACAACCTGCAGGAATGGAATTCCCGAGTGAGTACTTTTGTACTCGTAAGATGCTAATATGCTCATTCCAGGTTAATCTTAAGCATGGCATGGTAATTAAATGCGACAATAGCAAAGTAATTCATTTTAGCACAATCAACAAAAGATGACCTATCCTGACATAGGGTTCAGGTGCCCAGTGACACAACTAACCTGACATAGGGTTCAGGTGCCCAGCTACACAACTAACCTGACATAGGGTTCAAGTACCCAGTAACGCGATTATCCTGACATAGGGTTCAGGTGCCTAATAGCGCGATTATCCTGACATAGAGTTCAGGTGCCCAACCACAGGTTTCCTGACATAAGGCTCAGGTGCCACAGGTTTCCTGACATAAGGCTCAGGTGCCACAGATTTTCTGACATAAGGCTCAGGTGCCCATATCCCGACATAGGGTTCGGTGGTCCATATTCTGACATAGGGTTCGGTGGCCCATGACACAATAATCCTGACATAGGGCTCAGGTACCCAACGATGCAACCATACCATACACACAAGCAAACCTACTCATGCTAGTAGCTCGATGCAACACATACATCATTTCGAAATATTCGAATTACACGACATTAATTAACCAATGCATAGCAAAAGATAACCGAAATATTTCCAACAAGCGAGCATGCTTGCCTGGTTGTCCGCGATCGTAAGTTTGGTAAGAATCGACTTCAAAATCACTCGTATATCCTGACTATTGAAAGGATGCCGAAAGACCCGAAAGGCGACAAGAGGCATAGTTCAAAATTAGCAAGAAATAAGAAAATAAAATGTATGAAATGCATCGTAAGGTATAGGAAATTCTACTATGAAGCTAGCGTATTTTGAATCGTTTAGGTTGGCGTTCTATGTAATGCTTTTAAGGTGTTCACGGCTAACTTGAGAGCGATTTGTAACCTTTAAATTACTCATAGTGGTGGCATGTGAAAACATGGTGTCGTGATTATATTTTGGCCATTAGGTGAATTGTGACACCCAGCATTTCAAGTTCGACTGCTAAGCTAGATTCTCTAGTATATAGGTATGGGGAGGTCGCAAGCATTTTCTACGGGTCCTACAAGTTTAATCAATTTCAGCATTTCCTGTCGTCTTCTCAGTAAAGAGAACTTTGTGAATTAAGTGTGTTGCTTAGGTAAATCCTAGTCCCATAGTATGACCGGTGAGGTTTGTTAAGGACATTGGCGTGTAAGCATTTTATTTGGCCGAATAGTTAAAGGATGGAGTCGACTACCATATGTACGCATGCAAGTGTATCAGCTCGTTATACTTACTTAACTGGATACTGGTATGACTAAGTCATTAGCTAGATTGTGTACATATCAACTCTAAATCCATTTCTTCCATTTATTAAGTAAGCTGACTTGATAGTTTGAATGCTTAAGTTTTTAGGCATGTCTTTAACTAAGCACAATATTCTCTACTGCCTGAACAGTTTAAACACATCTGGTAATTAACTAGTTGGGAGCGATTTAGTGTACCAATAATAACTAACTATTATCGACACAATTAGGCAGTCAACAGTTCCAATGGTCATCATGGTAATTAGCCGGATATCACAATTATTCATTGATTGAGTTAGCAAATAGTAAGCTTACCTTAATTAATATCTTGTACAAATTGACTGTTCGTGAGTTCCAGATAGTACATTAGTTGTGCTCAAATTTGATCAATTCCTGATTTACTGATGTTCACCCGATTTTAGTTGACCATGAAAATCACCAGTGCATTAGAGAGTGTTTATGGTGTGTTTGGTTTGAGGGATAGGTTGGGTTGGTTGAGGGCACCCTCATCCACTATTTTTTCTTGGATGGGCTCAACCAGCTTTTTAGAGTAATTTTCCACTAAATTGGCTACCCTCATCCCTCTCATACTCTGAACCAAACACAGATCAACCAACTAAAAACTGGTTACCCTCATCCCACTGAGGGATAGCCAGTGAACCAAACACACCCTTACATGGCCATTAACTTAGGCTTTCATCACATGATTCTATGCTGCTTCAGGATAGGTAGTAATTATTCTTATCAACAGATTAAACAGGTTCTAACCGACATGGGTTCCATCGGTACAAAATATTAATCGCTTATTAGCTGCTAGTTAACCATTGCTTATATGGTTCTCAGCCATTCTTCGTTAATTGCAGGTTAGCTAATAGCACCACTTAAATTATTAGATTGTTATATCTTAACTGCGGAGCGTACTCAAACCCAGTTGCATGTACCGTTCGTTAATCTTAAACGGACACAAACAATGCCTAAGCTAATGGATTCACTTAATCATTGCGTAATTTAGTTGTCTTTGGGACAAAGCTATAGCGATCACTGAAATACTGGAACTCCATGGATTAGCAAATTGATCCAAGTTATATATATAAAGTAACTGCTCTGGTACTTGGCTAACTAATAATTACCGTGAACGTGAAGTTATGTTACTTACAGCTAACGGTCGTTAACCCTACTAACATTGGTTAGTTGGCCGGTTGTTAAAGTAGTTTATTCTTTTATCCTCATTAGTGATCAATGGTAAAATCTACACTCTAGCTCTAACTGGTTCAGCTACTTTACACTGGTTCCTGATCACAACTAACCGATTCTGATAGTGGGTGGTCATTTGAATTTATCAGCCGGTAAACAATGATTCAATTAACCGACTATCATCTTGTACTAATTATTCTCTTTAGCGCTGAAAATGTAACCAGGAGTTTAGTTAGTACTAGAACCTGACATTGAGTTCGCCTGAAGCCGGTGAGCTGCGAGGACCCAATGTGGCAGCATGGGGATTAATTGGGAGGCGACGGGGAAGAGCCCGGCTTCACTTCTCAAGCGAGCGGCGACGACTTGGGCTCAGGCTGACACCGGAGGCAACAGCGTCAGGGGCGGCGCTTGGAGGGGGCTCCGGTGGTGCAGATGCGAAGAGGCGGCCGGGGTAGGTGGCGGCATGTGGGCCGAGGACCATGACAGCGGCGGTGAGACCCAGACACAGTGGCGGCGGACCTTGGCGACGCTAGGCACGCCGAGGCACTCAGGTGGCAGTGGCGGAGTCGACGTCGGCGGGAGGAGCTCAGGTCCACAGGGGCTTCCGACGGCGCGGTCCTCAGCAGCGGCGCTCGGGAGCGGTAGCGCAGGCGACGAAGGGGCGCGGGGTGGCGAGATGTGTTGGGGACGGCTTGCCGAGACGGCCGATGTTGGAAGAAGAAGCCGGCCGGCACGCACTCCTCCCGGGCTCCTGGACAAAGCAGCAAAGGCGGACGACCGCGCGCTGCAGACTCGTCGGGGTCGAGGTCGGTTGCAAGGGCCGCTACCATCGCCGGAGAGGACGCTTGCGGAGGCGGCGATACCGAAGCCGACGCGCGGGTCGCCGGCATTGAAGAAGACAGGACCGGCGCCGCTCCTCTCGTAGTCGTTGGGCGGCTCGTCGGACCAGAGCGGAGTCGCCGATGCTCTCGGTGGTGAAGGAGAAAAAGGGAGCAGCGGTTGGGGAGGAGAAAAGGGAGGGCAGGCCGGAGCTCCCGAGGGAGGGCTTAAATATGACATGGACGACGGGGTAGTGAGAGGGGGAGAAGGGCGTGGCGCCGTCGAGGTCGCCGGCTCAGGCGACGCGTTCCCGGACGCGTGGCGACGATGGTCTGGCGAACGGGGCCCGGGGTCAGCGGGATAGAGCCGGAGCCGGGAGAAGGCGCTAGCGGCGGCGTACCCTGGGGAGAGGCGGGTGCGTGCGGGCGTGCTGGGGAAGAAGGGGAGATGGCCCGAGGCCCGCTCGGGAATGGAAGAAGGAAAAGCTGGGCCGGCGGCCCAGCACGGGGAGGAAGAGAAGAAATTCTTATTTTTTTTGTTTTTCTGTGTTTGATTGATTTGTAAACTAAAATCTGAGGAAACAATAATTCAATAGATTCTGAAAATTTAGAAAGGGTATATATTAGGTTACCTGCACTCCTCTAACTTCTGAAAATTAAATTAATCACATTTAAATTCTAACTTTTGATTCTGGAATAATACATCGAAAGGAACTTTGGGCTAAAGTTCATCTGAGTAGGTCTCAACCTTTGCCCAAATTTCCTACTTAACCTGGTTCTTATTCGCTTTAATAGATTTTGATCCTACCCGAGAATAGCAGTTTCAGAAAGATCCTTAGGTTGAGATATACAAGTAAATTTTAATTGAAACACCAAAGTGTATAATCTGGTACTTTGAGTAGCTTATAAACTGGCTAAGATCTTCTTGTACTTAGCTCTCTAAATCTTGGTGGAGTTGATGCCGGAGCAACCTTTTAAAGTTTCGAGGTGAGATGTAAACATCTACATGTATGTATGAGTTGAAAAAAAAAGGTTCTTATTTAACCCTTGAGCCTGCCGATCTCAAGTTAAATCATCCACTAACAAGATGGTCTTTACACCACGTACAGAGTACTGAACCAAGCATTCCTAGATAATGAGGTATATGCTTGTAAGCATAGGAGGAAAATAACGAAGTAGCTCTCAATCATGTGAAAGAATAAAGATAAAATAGTAATCTACCTAGGAACAGAGTTGTAACTTCGTCTTGCGTGCTCTCTTGAACTATAAGTAGGAGATCACTTCTCCGATTTGAGGTATAGAATATACCATACACTATATTCTCTGCATGCTCAGAATTTTACTAACTATTAATGACGGCCCGCATGTAACCTGCTTATCACTTGCATACACTCGGGTAAGCTAGTACTAAATCGGGTGGCCCTCAAATTTAGACCGAATAGTGGACGATAAAAATTATAATCAGATCAAGTGCTTATCGGAGTGCTGCTTTATCCTAGGCTAGATTTGTATTGATGACCTCCAGACGTCCGTTATGAACATTGTACAGGGATTGGTAGTCTTGTATAGCTACGGCATGTATGACGTGAACCATTTTTCCACGTTAATCCCGTCCTGTAATACAATCTTGACAGCATGGCATGCGTGACCTTTTCCGACGTTAATTCCGGTATGG
The DNA here is from genome assembly GCA_019208055.1 of Stipa capillata. Classification (NCBI taxonomy): domain Eukaryota; kingdom Viridiplantae; phylum Streptophyta; class Magnoliopsida; order Poales; family Poaceae; genus Stipa; species Stipa capillata. Next base: position 13,760 of record JAGXJF010001313.1, read on the forward strand.
AAAATACATGCTCCCGAAGCCCGATTTAAACACGTATGATTCCTTATCTAATTCATCTTCTCGACGTCTGATGCAAAGAGCTCGTACGGATTGGTAGTGTCTGACTCCATCTAGACAATAATAATCTGGTCTTGCTAAAATAGATAACGTAGATTCTTTCTTCTTACAAGGTGTTTGGTTAGGCCATCTTTGATTGTAATTGGATTACGCTGTCATCTATTACTGTTTAAGTTGTTTGTTTGAGATGGATTATAATCGGATCCCACGTAATTGGATAACAAGCCAGTGTAAGAGCAACTCTAACCCATCTCCAATAATTTCTTAACTCCCAAAAAACTGAAATTATTAGGAGTTAGACCCATCTAATCCATCCCCAATACACCTCTAACTCCCAAAAATATTTTGGGAGCTCCTAAAAAACTCCCCCTCCCTCCCAAAAAATTGGGAGTCTGATCTCCCTCCCAATCCCCCTCCCAATCCACGAAAAACGGGCGGGAGCTCACTCCGGTTCCAACCGCCCGCCCCAAGCCGCCGCGATTCACCGCCGCCGGCCTCCCTCCGGCCACGCCACCTGCTGCTGCGCCCCCCTCCGCCCCCGCCGACCCCTGTCCCCGCCCTCCCCGATTGCTCGCCGCCGCCAAAACCACCTCCCGTGCCCGCGCCGGCCACCGCCCTCGCTCCCGAGTTCCTCCGGCGACCGCGCTCCCGCCCAAAATCGCGGCCGGCCTCTCTTCGGCGACCGCGCCACCCGGAAATGGAAGCCGTCGCCTCCGCCTCGTCCCCCGGTACCCCTCCCCTGCCTCCCCCGCCTCCGACGACCGCAGAAAAGGCGCCGCCCGCGCCGACGCGGCGCCGGCAGGGGAAGGTGGTGCTGCCACCCGCCGCCGACGCCGTGCCGCGGGCTCCCACCGCCGCCGCCCCCACCCATGTGCCCGCGCCCACCGTCGCCACTTGCCTGCCTCTGATGCCGCCCGACATGGCGAAGAAACGGCGGCGCGCCGTGGCGAAGAAGAAGGATGGGGCGCCGCCGCCGCCGCCGAAGAAGAGGAAGAACGGCGCGGCCCCGGCCCGTACCCCTCCTCCCCCGCCTCCGGAGTCCCCCACGGCATCTCCTCCTCCGCTCCTAGGTCTCTCCAGGTTCGATTCTTGGCCGGATTGCTGTACTGCACTCAAAGATTGAAGACTATCCATTTTTTAGTTTGATTCCAGCAGCTTTTGCTTCCAAATTACAAAACTAATTTGTTGTACATGAGCATAAGCGTTTAAATATTGCATATCTAGCTAGCACAACTTCAGTTGGTTGCCTGTGCGATGATATTATAGCTGCTCAATTTGGTCAATTCTGAGATAAGAAAAGGAAAACTTATTGATATCTGATGACATTCTCCTCGGATCGTTGACAACTAGCTCGGGATTCCAGTCATGAGACTGTATGTGTTCTAGATTGGTAGCAATACTTAAGCGGTTCATTTTTACTGCCAACTAGTGTTTTGGTTCACTTTGGGGAATAAAATGAGCCTTTTGGTTGGAATGTGTCACTGAAAGTGCTCCTTCTCCTGACCTGCCCCTTTACTGCTGGTATAATCCAGTTATTTGTGTTTTCTGATATGTAAGGATCTAGGATGAATGATATGCCATTTGTGTTTACTCTAGTTGCACTTGATTTTGATCGCTAGATGTGTTATCGTCCGCTTTTGTTTATTTCTACTTACCTTGGAAAGAGAACTCGCTAAATAAGATGGGTTACTGCCACTCTGCCAGTTTTAGATTATGTGCTCATTCTACATTCACTATGGTTCTTGAATGTTTCAGTTTGTAAATACAATTGGTCAGTGTATACCGTGTGGAAAAGGTGTGTGATGGTTTTTATTTTGCAGCTGGTAATGTGTGAGATCTGTGATGTCTTTGCATTCTCATTAGGTGTAACGGGATTGGTTCTTGGTTGTCCTTTTTTTCCAGTCGCTCTAATCAAACAGAATGCAATTCTTTTTCTGATTCTTCTAAAAAGAATACAGATTACAGTTGCTATTGCTTGTACTTAGCATGTTTATTGGAAACTAACACATGCATTCAGGTAGTTGATAATGGATTTCTCTCTTTCTTATCTTTTCTTGAGTACTCTTCCCGTACTTTGTGGACTATATGCAAGAGTAAGAATGTTTGAGTGGTGTGATCTCGCATACGTATATAGGAAAGACCCTTTCGTATATGTTTGAATGTTTGAATGGTGTGATCTTTCTAAAGTTCTTGTTTGGTGAGCAGCTACGACTTCACCAAATGCTTCCTTTATGGTTGTATTACTTGTAATCACGAATTAATAACAATTGGTTTCACCAAGTTTTGGAGAAAAATGTCATCTGTCTTCAATTTGTATGTATGCTACAAGAAACCAGCAGCTTGCTTCTACTATCCCTTTTATTTTATATTCATCTGGACTTTCATATATAGAGAGAGATTCGTACATTCATCCTCTATTTCTATAGAGTCTATGTTTGTTCCCCTAAAAAAGTCTATGCTTGTAGTGCGCAAATTGACCCGGAAGTCGACTCGTTCATGGCAATGTTGAATGAGGACCAAATTGGACTAGAAGACATTACCTCCTCGATGGGAAATGAGAGTGCCGCTGTGGAGGAACAAGTGGACGAACAAGATGTAGTTGAGATCGGGACTCCAACAATAAAGAAGAAACATTCAAGATTGTCCAATTACAAAACGGAGGAGGATGAGGCATTATGCTACGCATGGATGAGTGTCTCTCTTGATGCGTCTATTGGCACCAATCAAACCAAAGATACGTTTTGGAGGCGGATTGAGGAGTACTATCGCCGCACGGTGAAGGTTGAGTCCAACCGAACACAAGGTTCACTCTCACACCGTTGGAGTACAATTCAAGATTGTTGCAACCGGTGGTCGGGTTGTGTTGATCAAGTGGACCGCATGCCTCCAAGTGGTGTGCCACTTAATGAGCATGAGACCTATATCCAAGCATTATACAAGCAAAGGAACAAGAGGAATGGTGGAAAGCCCTTTATTTTGTCACATTGTTAGGCTATTCTCAAGGAAAATGAGAAGTGGACGAGGAGGAATTGGAAGACAACACCAAAGAGGGCAAGATTGAGCATGTCATCTTCTACTGATCTTGAGGAGGAGGGTGAGGGTGAGGGTGATGATGAGGAGAGGGAGAGAAGTCCCACTCCTAGCTCTAGGCCGGATGGGAGGAAAAAAGAGAAGGAGAGGAAGAGGAATGGTGGAGATGGTGGGATGTACAAGGAAGCACTCAAAGAAATGATAGAGACAAGGAAAGAGTTGGTGGCCGAACGGAAGCAAGAGAAGTTGGCAAGGTTGATGGAGCTCAAAGAGATTGAGGAGGAGAGGTTGAGGGTGAAGGCTAGTGCCGAGGCACGCATGGTGGAGATTGAGGAGAGGAAGGCAAAGGTGGAGGAGCGTAGGCTTGCTATCGAGGAGGAGAGGTTGAAGCTCGAGGCTGAGAAGGAAATGAACAAGAGGAAGGAGCAAGAAGAAAGGATCATGTTTATGGATGCTAGTGGGATGGATGACAAGGCAAGACAGTATTGGGAGCTCACTCGTGGTGAGATCTTGGCTTCCAAAATACCAAGATCTATGTTCTATGGTAGTGGTAGTCACAATGGAGGTGTGTGATGCGATTTCATTTGTGAACTATATTGCATGTGGTCGCTTTTGAATTAACTATGTAGTGTGATGATGAACTATGCTCTATGTTGATGCTTTTGGATGTTCTATGTTGTTGCTTTTGTAGAATTCTTGCGCAAATGTGGTTTGAATTTGAATCAATAAATTTACATTTGAAATGTTGTTGAAATGTATTCATTAGAAAGATCAAGGTTTGAATAAATATGTTGTTGAAATGAAGTTGAAATGAGGTTTATATATGCAAAAGGATGAGAGAAGTAGCAAAGAAAATTTTATTGGGAGTTAAGTTTAGGGGATGGGTTAGATGCCACCCTCCCAATACCCAGAAATTTTTGGAAGTTAAGTTTTGGGAGTGGGTTTTTGGGAGTTAAGTTTTGGGGATGGATTAGAGTTGCTCTAAAGCCCATTGCCCCCACATCCTTGTGTTATCAGACTACAATATCGGAGCGGCGGGCACAGCAGTTGCTTCTATCCCCTTCTGCTTTCTGCAAACCACATACCAAATCCCAAGCCCCGAAAGCAAGCTCCCGTATCCTGCGATCCCCGAAACCTAGGGCTTCCGCCGACGGTGGCAAGAAATCCGGGCTTGCCACCAACCAGTCTTGACGGCGTACAGGGGCACGAGGAACGTGGCACCTGTTGGCCCCAGTCTCCCTCGCGCACGCTGTCCTTGACACATTTGTGTGGCCAGGCCGATCAGCAGTTTCGATGATGCTGCTGCCGCCGCTCCTCACCGGATGATGGATTGATGGGGACACCTACCCTAATGGCAGCGGCACCTTCTCCGGCCCGGGTGTCCATGGCGTTTTGCTCTCCACCATCATGACTGTGTAGCCTTGTCTCGCTCCTTTCCGCAGCAGCATTGTTGTAAAGTGGAACAAACAAAGTAATGCTAACGAATAAAATTTCCTAGCGGAACCAAACAGAATGAGCAATTCTCTGTTACACCACTAATACCCCTGTAATCCCATCCCCTTTACAGTCCCGTTAACATTCTTTGAACCAAACACCTTCTTAAATTAAGTCAGAATTTTTAATTTTTGTGATTAGTATAGAATTTCCACCCCTCTAGATTAATATGGTGCCTTAAATCTCATCTTCAATCGTTAAGCCCTATTCCACCTAAATTCACGTATCCACCAACCAAATAGATGCTTTTACAAATTGTAATCCCTAAATCCCGTCTCCTCTCACACACACTAAATAGGATGTTATACTCCTATATATCCAGGATTGGTGATGCTTGCTTCTGCTTCCTCCACAGCTTTCTTACACCGGACGGACACTTGTACTTCTAAAGATTAGTCTGTTACACTAGTACTATGCATCAGTGAATCAAGATATCGTACGATTAAGCATTTATAACGCTCAATTTTTAGTTGTTAAATTGTGTTGTGCTAAAATTTCTTTATAATATGCTATAGAAATATAGCCATGAAAAAAAAAGAAACTGCTCTCTCAGAAGATAAAATAGGAAAAAACTAGTTAGCCAAATGAGATGATTATAATCCACCGTAACAATAATTATAGCCTAGGACCTGACGATGACATAGCACCCGGGTATCGTCAAGGAGAACAAAGCCGGCCTTTTGGACACAGGATGGGTCGGGCCGACTACTCGGAGTCCGATTTCTGCACGGGGGCACCTCAACGACTTGGAGTGCAAGAGATAAACATGTGCTTACTCGGAATCCTGGTGGCACTTGTAACCGATTACGAGACATATCTGTAAACCGATCCAGACTCTTGTAACTCTGCCCCAGCCGACTATATAAGGCAAGACAAGGACCCCCTGATCGGTAGGCCAATACTCATACACAAACCCTAGCAACCCTGAGGTTCATTCTCGAGGCCTTGCGATCTCCCAACTCACACAGTGCTCAAGTAATACAATCCACCAAACACAGGACGTAGGGTATTACCTCTCCTTGAGGGCCCGAACCTGTCTAAACCCTGTGTTCCGTGTGCACCCATCTAAATCTGCTGTGCGTACGCTGCCCCGTATACATTATTGCCGGATCAAAACACCGACAGTTGGCGCGCCAGGTAGGGGAGGTGCGCATAGATCCATTTGAACAGATCCAGATGGGTTTTTTCAACGACAACGGCGACTTCACTCCGGGCCGAGTCATGAACTTCGGCCCCTTAGACCTTGTCACCGATTCTAACCAAGTTTTCTGATTTGGAAAACTGGATTTCATCACCGATAAGCTCGGCAAACTTCACCTTTGCGACTCAGCTTTCAGCCAGTCGGTGGAGGCTTCACCACCCTCCTTCCGCAGGTTCTCGTCCGAGTTGATGACTTCGGCGACCACCTCTAAGGACGAGATTGCGCGAGAATCGGATCTACGGCTTGTACACGGGTCTTCACCCGTCGAGCAGGGACCCAACTGGTCAACGCAATTGAGTCCCTTCTACCCATCCTTGAATACGACTCGGGATGGCTTCGAAAGTTTGGGAAGCCACCATCCTTCTCAGAAGGTCTTCATGGCTGACTCGGGGGCGCTGGCAAACAACAATAACCAGTCAATCCCCATCCCAGATCAAATCCCCGCTCAGCTAGAAGCCACTCGGCTTCGGCTTATAGCCAAGGAGGAGCAACTAGCCGAGCAGCAGACTGTGCTCGCTTGCCAACGCGAGGAGCGACAGCGCCATGAGGACATGCAGGACCGGGGGCGCCAGGTCAACAACGAACTTCGTATGCGTGAAAGGGATGGCGTTCTGATATTTTCGCTTCCCAGTCACAACCATGTCGTTGTCACGGTGCTAGCACAAGCTATCAATATCCCCGAGGCACTACTACAGATAGCATTTAACGGGACGCCCCTTGTACAGACGGCAACCGGGAGACGTCTGTACAATTGTTATCACAGACGGCTCCCAACACCAACCGTCTGCACAAATCACGACCAAGGATGGGGAAAACGCAGGACGGCACAATACAGACAGTTCCCAGTTGGGACCGTCTGCATAAATAGTACAGACGGTCCCAGTTGGGAGCCGTCTGCACTAGTACCGTCTGCACTATTTATGCAGACGGTCCCAACTGGAAGCCGTCTGCACTAATCCATACAGTGCAGACGGCTACCAGTTGGGAGCCGTCTGCGTTATTTGTGCGGATGGTTCCCTACTTGGAGCCGTCTGCACTAAAGATCACTCCCTCACTCCCACTCCCAGCTAGCCGAACTTCGTGTCCTGCGGAACCTCGAGCCGCCCGCAAGCGCCGCCGCCGACCGGAGCTCGTGCCGCCCGCCGCCGACGTCCCCAAGCCGCCGCCGCCTTCCGGTAAGCCGCCGAGCTCCGTCCTCCCTCCTCCGTCCGCCGTGGCTTCCGGCGCCACCGCCGCTTGCCGCCGCGGTCGATCGAGCTCGGCCGGCGTCCCGGCCGATCGACCGCCGGCCCTCAGGAAAAAAAAATTAATAATAAAAAAAATAAAAATGAAAAATAAATATGACCAGTGGGACCCACCTATCAGGGCCTACTATTTTTGAATTTAGTTATTTATTATTTTTACTGAGGAAAAGATCAAAAAGAGTATTTAAATATTTAAATCTTATGAAAATCATAGAAAATTCATTATTAGTCAGAAAAATGCAAATAATATATCAAAATGTTCAGAAAAATAAGATCTATGCAATTATGGCATTTTCAGTCGTGTTTGCATTGTAGAAAAAATAAAATTCACTAAAAACTCAAATTAGGGTTTCCGGAACCGCCGGAGAAATTTCGATCGCGATATTTTCAGCGTCCAGACTCCGATTAAATTGATTGAATTTGCATTAGTCTTTATTTTATGTCCTCTATTCCATGACATGCATTTCATCTCATGCTGATGTTCCGCATTTTGATATTTACGTTTATACCCTTAAACCCTTAAATTGCAGTACGATTTGTACATAAGCTCCTTTTTTTCGATGAGAAGCTAGGTGGCTTTCTTTTATTAGGTCAATCTAACACTAATTTCCTTGTTGTGCAGCGCGTGTAGCTAGATGGATCGGGTGTGGATGTACGGTTCTCGTACGAACCAAGCGTACCTTGATGGTGTGACGAATTTTCTTAGAGTCGCCGAGGAGGACAGGTTGAAGAAGGGTGTTGAATTTACATATTGTCCTTGTTGCGATTGTAGAAATGAGAGATCATTTCTCGGACACAACTCAGCCCTACAGATCCAAGCGCACTTGATTATTAGGGGCTTCAAACCGGACTACACGTGTTGGACCAAACATGGTGAAGAGCAGAACATGTTACACGAAGACGTTGGCACCGTCCAAGAACAAGAACCCGAAGTCAACGAAAGCAGAGAAGATGATGACGAAGTAGGTGCAGACGATGATTGTGGCCGCCATGAGGAAGTATGTGCAGACGATGATTGTGGTGGCGCAGAGGACGATGATAGGTTGGATCAGATGCTGCGCGATGCTGATGTGAACTTTAATACTAAGAGAGACCTAAACAAGTTCATGTATTTGATTGAGGACTCAGAAAAACCTTTGTTTCCGGGTTGCAAGCCGAAATACACAAAGCTGTCGACCGTGCTCGAGCTGCTTAAATTGAAAGCAAGCTATGGTTGGTCAGACAAGAGTTTCACGGCGCTCCTAGGTCTCCTCTCGGAGATGCTTCCGGACGGTAACGAGCTACCCAAAAACACATACCGAGCAAAGCAGGTGGTTTGTCCGCTAGGGATGGAGGTAGAAAGGATACATGCATGTCCGAACGACTGTATCTTGTACCGGAATGAATTATCGAACTCGCGTTCATGTCCAGTGTGCAAAGCATCTCGCTACAAGCGTAAGAGCCAACCAGACGACGGCGAGTCTTTCATCGAGCCGAAGAAAGGAGTTCCCGCTAAGGTGGTGTGGTATCAGCCCGTAATTCCGCGTCTGAAGCGTCTGTTCGCGAACCCAAAAGAGGCCAAGTTGTTGTGCTGGCACTCGGAGGACCGTAAGAAAGATGGAAAGCTAAGACACCCTGCCGACTCCGCGCAGTGGAGAAACATCGACATGATCTTCGAACACTTCGGTGCGGAGCCGAGGAATATAAGGTTCACATTGAGCACGGACGGAATGAATCCTTTCGGCAACATGAGCAGCCGGCACAGCACTTGGCCAGTTGCTCTTAGTATGTACAACCTACCACCTTGGCTGTGTATGAAGCGGAAGTACATCATGATGTCACTGCTTATCCAAGGGCCGAAGCAACCCGGGAATGATATCGACGTCTACCTAAGACCTCTGGTGGAAGATCTGAAAACACTGTGGAATGAAGGGGTACAGGTGTGGGATGCGTACAAACAGGAGAACTTCACCCTACACGCCATGTTGTTCTGCACGGTCAATGATTTGCCTGCCCTACGTAACCTTTCGGGTCAGAGTAAAGAACCAGACAAGGCTTGCCCTCAGTGCTTGGATGGTACCGCGAGTAGGTGGCTGGCCCACTCCCGTAAGACGGTGTTCATGCGCCACCGTAGGTTCCTTAAGAGGAATCACCCGTACCGCAATATGAAGGAACAATTTGACGGGACGAGGGAGAGAGCTTTATGTCCAAGGCATTACAGCGGGCAAGAGGTGTACAATATGGTTAAGGATATCGATGTTGTCCTTGGAAAAAGTGGTAAAAAAGTGAAGGCCAGCGGCATGTGGAAGAAGAAATCAATATTTTGGGAGTTATCGTACTGGCGGCACCTTGAAGTTCGCCACTGCATCGACGTTATGCACGTGGAGAAGAACGTGTGTGACAGCCTGATTGGTCTCTTACTTAATATTCCAGGGAAGACGAAGGACGGCCTCAACGCACGTCTCGACTTAGTAGACATGGAGATCAGGCCCGAGCTGGCACCTGAGCCCTCCCAACAAGGCAGAACAAGGCTTCCTCCGGCCTGCTATAACCTGAAAAAGGCTGAGAGGACCGAACTATGCCGGTGCTTGCAAGGTGTGAAAGTTCCGTCCGGTTACTCCGCCAACATCTTGAAACTTGTTTCGATGGAAGATCTAAAATTAGTTGGTATGAAGTCCCATGATTGCCATGTGTTGATGACACAGATGCTTCCTGTTGCAATCCGAAATATCCAGCCGACCTATCTCCGAGACACAATCATTAGGCTGTGTTACTTCTTCAACACAATCTCTCAGAAGGTCATCGATCCCGAAGCACTAGATGCGTTGCAGGCCGATGTGGTGAAGACATTATGTCATCTTGAGATGTACTTTCCTCCGTCGTTTTTTGATATCATGGTCCATGTTACCGTCCACCTCGTGAGAGAGATAAAGGTCTGTGGACCGGTATTTCTACGTCAGATGTACCCATTTGAGCGGTACATGGGAATCCTCAAGCAGTACGTACGAAATAGATCTCGTCCGGAGGATAGCATCGTCGAAGGTTACACAGATGGGACTGTCACTAAATATTGGTATGTTTGTTTCCCAAAATGTTTCTCATAAATTGAAAATTCTTTATATATTAATTGAATCAGAACTTGCATCTTTATTTGTTGTTGGAAATTTCTTCTTCTTAGATATTTCCGCAACAGCATTTTACAAGGCCCAACCAGTTGTAAATTTTGTTGCTGAATATCTGATCGTATCTCAAATTTTACAAGTTTATGGGTTTAAGGGCATTTTCAAACATTTCCATAATAGTAACATGAATAACAGTTATACCATAAAATTGTACAGATTAAAATATGAATTTACAAAAAAAGTTCAACTCAATTGGAATTAATATGAATTTTCTACGAATTTTACAAGTTTATGGGTTTAAGGGCATTTTCAAACATTTCCATAACAGTAACATGAATAACAGTTATACCATAAAATTGTACAGATTAAAATATGAATTTACAAAAAAAGTTCAACTCAATTGGAATTAATATGAATTTTCTATTAATTTTACAAGTTTATGGGTTTAAGAGCATTTTCAAACATTTCCATAACAGTAACATGAATAACAGTTATACCATAAAATTGTACAGATTAAAATATGAATTTACAAAAAAAGTTCAGCTCAATTGGAATTCATATGAATTTTTTATGATTTTCAGAAGTTTAAGTCATTTCTAGTAATAGATAACCCTATTTCTAGTAATAAATAACCTTGAAATTTTTTCTACCCACAAGATATACCATTACATGTTCCATGTCAAAATTTGGTATTTTTCACAGTTCGTTTGCTATATTTAAGTCATTTAGTGCATTTCTACGTATTTAGTGAATATAATTCAAATTTGAACTGCAAGTGCATGAAAAATTTGGCAAAATTATGATGAAAAATCCTATTTGTGGTCTTTAGTCTATGTTTAGGCCTTATCCAAGAAAAGGAAAGGAAATCCAAACATCAAGGTGCCAAGACTCGACCCCGTACATGGAGGTTATTGGTTTTTTAATTCGGAAAAATGCAAACGAAGTCAGAAAAATATGAAAATTGGCATGGTGCCCTCATATGGCATCAATATGCTGTGGTAAAAATTTGAGAAGGTTTTGCAAAAGTAGTGACGTACACTACTTAGAAACCGGACCATCTCCGAGGAAGAATCTAGGTTTCGAGAGAGAACGGGTCAGATATGAAGGCAAAGTGACGGTTGCTTCATCGGTTAACCTTGAAATTTTTTCTACCCTCAAGATATACCATTACATGTTCCATGTCAAAATTTGGCAATTTTTGGGGTTCGTTTACTATATTTAAGTCATTTAGTGCATTTCTAGGCATTTAGTGAATATAATTCAAATTTGAACTGCAAGTGCATGAAAAAGTTGGCAAAAATTGGGTTCAAAAATCCTATTTGTAGTCTTTAGTCTATGATTAGGTCTTATCCAAGAAAAGGAAAGGAAATCGAAACATCAAGGTGCCAAGACTCGACCCCGAACATGGAGGTTATTGGTTTTTTAATTCCAAAAAATGTAAACGAAGTCAGAAAAACATGAAACTTTGCATGGTGTCATCATATGACACCTGGAGGCTATGGTAAAAATTTGAGAAGGTTTAGCAAAGAAAACAAAACAAAGAAAGAAATAAGAAAAGGAAAAAAAACACTTGGCAAACACTTGGGAGGCAAACGCCAGATCCCTTGGCGTTTAGTCCACCACGCAAACGCCGGACCTCTTGGCGTTTGGTTCACCGCGCCTAGGTTGGTTCCGGGCAACCGCGTTGCCCCGCCGGCGGCAAATTTTTTTGATCCGTGAAAAACCTTTGTACAGACGGCTCGTAGTACAGAACTGTCTGCGCTAATGTAGCAGGGTCCCACCTTCAATATTAGTCCAGACGGCTCCATAGTCTATACCGTCGGCACTATTGTTAGTCTAGATGGCTCAATAGTACTGAACCGTCGGCACTAGTGTTAGTCCGGACGACTCCATAGTGAGAACCGTCTGGACTATTAGTCCGGAATGTTCCACGTCCCTTGGCGTTTGAAAGGTTTAGTCCCACCTCGCCCGTCGACCGCGCGGTTGAGTGGTTTATATACCCGGCTGCGCGGCCCGGGTTGAATTCCTCTGCACAGTTACCGGGCGCTTATACACGGCGCCCGCCTCATTTGAAACCGACACGTGGGTCCGCCGGCGTGTGCGTGCGACGTGTTGATGCCCTTCCGGGCAACCGCGTTGCCCCGCCGGTGGCAAATTTTTTTGATCCGTGAAAAACCTTTGTACAGACGGCTCGTAGTACATAACTGTCTGCGCTAATGTAGCAGGGTCCCACCTTCAATATTAGTCCAGACGGCTCCATAGTCTCTACCGTCGGCACTATTGTTAGTCCAGACGGCTCCATATTACTGAACCGTCGGCACTAGTGTTAGTCCGGACGGCTCCATAGTGAGAACCGTCTGGACTATTAGTCCAGAATGTTCCACGTCCCTTGGCGTTTGAAAGGTTTAGTCCCACCTCGCCCGTCGACCGCGCGGTTGAGTGGTTTATATACCCGGCTGCGCGGCCCGGGTTGAATTCCTCCGCACAGTTACCGGGCGCTTATACACGGCGCCCTCCTCATTTGAAACCGACACGTGGGTCCGCCGGCGTGTGCGTGCGACGTGTTGATGCCCTTCCGGGCAACCGCGTTGCCCCGCCGGCGGCAAATTTTTTTGTGCCCTGAAAAATCTTTGTACAGACGGTTCGTAGTACAGAACTGTCTGCACTAATGTAGCAGGGTCCCGCCTGCAATATTAGTCCAGACGGCTCCATATTGAGAACCGTTGGCACTATTGTTAGTCCAGACGGCTCCGTAGTTAGAGGCGTTGGCACTAGTGTTAGTCCGGACGGCTCCATAGTGAGAACCGTCTGGACTATTAGTCCGGACGGTTCTCTTTTCCGGGCCGTCTGGAATAGCCTCTATAATAAATCCCCTCTTTCCAACGCCGCTCTCCAGTTTCAATTTTCGCTAAGTGCCCTAGCCTGTCGCGCCCGAAGCCCTCTGCTCTGACGACGCCGCCGCCGCCCCGACGACATCCCTCTGCCCCGACGACGCCGCCGCCCGGAGCCCTCGGCCCGACGCCGCCGCCGCCTTCCCGACGCCATCCCTCTGCCCCGACGAGCTCCGCCGCCCCCGAGCTCCCCGCCCCCGAGCTCCCCGCCGCCCCCGAGCTCCCCGCAGCCCCCGAGCTCCGCCGCCCCCGAGCTCCCCGCCGCCCCCGATCTCCGGCGACCTTCCTCGACCGCCCCCAAGCCGGTGTGTAGTCCCGAGCTCCGCTCCTTTCTCCTCCCCGGTTTGTTTGTTTACAGGGACGAAGTTGCAACATCAGATGAACTCACGACGAAGAAGCGCATCTAGATGAACTCGGGAAGAAGAGCTTCACTGTTGCTCTAGTCATCTGCATACTGAGGATCATAGTTCAGTAGATTTTGACCTGTTTGCAAGAGAAATCATCATTGCGTCCTACTTGTTCCATGATTTCTTTATGTTCATCAGTAGGTTACTGGACTATTTATGATGTGTATATGTGCCTGCTTCATGTATGAAATGTTCATCATAATATATATATATATATTTTGAAGTCATAAATGATCAAGCATAATTCGAATACAAGTACATTTAAATTATAAAATGTACTATAAGGACAAAGTCATAAATTTTATTGATTACAAAAATGTTAGCATGCAAAGTATGCTATTATTTGTTTAGAAGGATCCCATTGTGCTTTGTTTCCTGAAGATTACGAATTTACAAGCGAAGAGTTAATTCACTTTTGGATAGGAATAGGGTTAATAGGTACTAGTGATCAAAACAAAAGACTTGAAGATATAGGGCAGAGCAATTTAGATTTGTTGGTTAATCATGGATTTTTCAGAAAGGATGAAAAGGAGAATGCTCGCCCTTCTTATGTTATGCATGACCTATTACATGAGTTGGCAATAAATGTTTCGTCATACGAATGTCTTAGTGTACATAGTTCTAATGTGAGATCGATAGATATTCGTGCATCTATTCGCCACTTGTCAATTTTCGTAGATAACAAAGATATCAGGGACATAATAGCCTTCTAGAAGTTTAAGAGGGACTTGAGTGCACTAAATAAAAGATTGAAAGCTGAAAACATGCACACTTTGATGTTATTTGGAGAATACCATGTAAGTTTTGTTGTAACTTTTGGTGATTTGTTTATGGAAGCCAAAGCCCTTCGTGTTATTTCTTTGTCTTGGCATATTTGGAAACAAAGGAAACAAAGAAAGATATGTAGTACACTCGAAGCGAAAGAATGTCTAACTAGACAGAAAAATACTAGAGTTAGAGTTAGAGAAGAGTGAATTTGACGCAAGGAGAACGAACTACGACTATAATTGACGTATAGACACTGAGCACTGATGAGAAAAAGAGAGAGAAGAGACTGAAGATTATAGCTAAAACAAACTTACGGCACGCGATAGAAGAATAGAGAAAAGAGAAATATAGAAAACTGATACCGTGAAAAAAAGCGCAGTGAAACACCTTAGATTGTAAGAATTAAGCCACCGTCATATATAACTCATGTAGCCCTCATGTATTTATGAGTTCATGTGTCTTTATACGAAAATGTCTGGAATCTTGTCGTGTACTGCATATCTGAATTTTTCGTCTTTTGAAGATGGCGTCCGGAGGAGATGAACGTGAACTGCCGGTGGCCTCTTCTCCTCGACAAGATGAGCCGCACAGTGGATCTGAACCGGCTGCACCTGAGCCCACCGAACATGCGGAAGCCTCGTCTCATGAGCAAACCGAAGAATCGGGTGGGCAGAAGCGAAAGCGAGGTGGCCGAGGCAAAACAAAATGCCCACGGGTCACTACACGATAACTCGTGTCACCGACGAGGGTGTGCCCATATTGCCGCAGCAGGCTCAGGCGGCATTCCGTAGTGCGTGCGCCTCACTGGCAAGGACGAAGGTCCGGATAACGTACGCCAGCTGGCCGTCAGTGCCGGACAACGAGAAAGAGTTCTTGTGGAGCACAATCAAATCTCAGTTCGACTTCCCCGAAGGTACCGAACAGGCCGTGGAAAGACAGGCAAAAGCCAAGATGGGCAAGGCGTGGAAGACCTTCAAGAGCGAGCTCTACAACACGTACGTCAAGAATGATCTTGTGCCCTACAGACAGGACCCGAAGACTTACGGGTTCTTAGAGAATCAATGGCAGAATTTGTGGAGAGGTGCACATCAGAGGAATTTGTGCAGAAGAGTCAGGCAAACAGGGCCCGCCAAGCACGCAACGTTCACCCCCACAGGCTCGGAAGCGGTGGGTACGCGCGCAAAGAGCTAGAATGGAGAACAGAGGACGAGCGGGCGTCTCAGGAGAGTCGCGACACACCGTTCTCACAGATCCCAGAGAGGCGGGCCCGGAACTGGTTTCGTGCGAGGGCCAACATCTCGGCTGATGGCACCGTCGCCTTCAACAAGCCCGAAACCGTCCAGGTGGCTGAAAACATTATGCGACTGTCAGAACAATCCGCCCAAGGAACTTTCCAAGCAGCCAGGGAGAAGGACATACTAACCTCGGCTCTGGGAAACAAAGAGCACCCAGGTCAAACCCGTGGCGTGGGGGTGACGGTTCCATGGAAGATGGGATTCCCCGACGATGCGGGTTCGTACAGGAGTCGGAGAAGAACGAAAGCTGAGCGCGAGGCAGCCGAGCGTGAAAAGATGAAGAACGAGCTGATGGAAGAAATAATTGCAGGCCTGGAAGAGAGGATCGATGCGAGGGTCGAAGAACGGGTGCGGCAGATAAGGCAGGAGGATGCAGCCGCCGCGGCCGACCGCAGCCCCGCAGCCTCATCCCCACACGCTCGGCGTAGGAGTAGCTGCGCATCCGTGGAAGACGTCCACGAACAAGCCGCTCATGAGCACGTTTCGGACGACGACCGCGCCGACGACTTTCATGTCGAGCCGAACCCTCCTGAAGACGACGTCATCGAAAAATTCCCTGTCGACGACATTACGTTGGTAACTCCCTGCAAGCTCCTCGTGCCTAGCTGTTTTGGCCCCACTGACATGCTTGAGGCTGGCACGGGGTTAGCATTTCCATATTATGAAGACACGAGGGTGCACGGAGTTTCCGTTGGCGGCGGATAAAGCTAAGGTGGCAGTGGACATGGTGCATGCGAATTGCTCCTCCTTCACACTTCCTGTACCGCCGGAGGACGAGATCACGACACTGGGGCAGGCCGTCAACAGTTTCATCCAGTGGCCGAAGAAGTACATTTCCCTGGTTGCCCCTCCACCTCCTGCACGGCCCCTGTCTCCGGTACGTTACGGTCCGGATTTCTCAATGCGTGGTCCTCCACCGAAGGTGAAATCCGCTTCAGCACAATCCAGGCAATCTAGCAGATCTAGCCAGCAGACTACCAGAACGACTCCTCAAACTCAGGGTAGGGCCACCAGAAGTAGCACGAAGTCGGCCAAGGGCAAAGAGGTAGAGGAAGAGCCCGAGATAAGAGTCTACACGGAAAGGCAGCCGCTAGTGACACGGGCGGCGTTAGAACGACTTGGTTGGGCAGCTCAGATTGTGCATGAATTTTACATGAAGAGGTCCAACGAGGAGAGAGCGCTTCCTCAGAATATCTGTGCCATGTACAAGCGGCAACATTTCCTCCATCCAGGTGGAACCTTTACCATCGAGTTCTCGGATTTAGCCGACCTGTACCGTCATGACGCCCTCGATGTCAGCCTATTAAGATGCTGGACACTGTAAGTGTTCTCAATCACTGTTTAAGCTAACTACATTGCCTAACTTATTGATACGCTCTTTCAATGACATTGCTTCTATGTGTAGACATATGATTCAAGAGGCTAGGACAGAGAACCCTAATATCGGATTCCTCGATCCAGGAGTGGTCGTGTGCACAATGGTCCAATTCCAGCCGAACGAGGTCGAGGAATACATTGCGGACGTCATGCTCATTCACTCTACTAAGCGCCTCATTCTTCTGCCGTACAACTATGACTTCCACTGGATGCTCGTCGGGTTCGAGCCAGACTATCTACATGCCACGTACTTTGACTCCAGGGACTACCCACCAGAGAAGTACGCAAATTTGACGAAGGTGCTCGACGGGGCGTTCAAGAAGTATGTTGACAGGGGGGGTTGTGAAAACATCACGAACCGAACCGAGACACCGATTTCATTTCCCGGTAATAATTCCTCCCTCGCCCAAGAATAATCACCTCGCACGTTCTAATATGTATTCGGTAAAACTAAATTACCCTGCACGTAACCATGATTTCTACAGTGCCACAAGCAGCCGCCGGGCAACAATCTCTGTGGATACTATGTCGCGACATACATGGCGCAGATCGTTCACTCTAGTCCGGTAGAAGTGGCGGTTAGTGTCATTACACTATGTAGTTCCATTTTTCATCGTTCGGACGTCGTGCCTAACCTAGCTATTTAAATTCCTTCTGCAGAGTTTTAAGTTCCCTACAAATGAGCTCGATGCGGAGGGCGTTCGCTTTGTTCAAAAACAGTTAATAGCTTTCATTTTTAGAGAGGTGTTGAAGGAAACCGGAGAATTCCATTGTCCTCAAGATGTTTCTCCTCAATGACTTGAGAGTTTTTTTTCCCTAGTAATGAATGTGAATGACTTTGTGGTTGAGAATAACGTTTAATGTTTGTTTCTGAATGCTATGTCTAAGATCAATGCGTACATTGTGTGTCTGTGCATGCTATGCCTGCCATTATGTCACTTTGTTTCTATCGTTCTCACTGCCGCGCCAGGACCGCTCTAGAGTTTAGGAATGCTAAGCCATAACATCTACATGTTGTGTGTCTGTACCGCACGGCTGCCGCGGCAGCAGGCGGCAACACCGTCACCCTGCCGCACTGCTGCCGCGGCAGCGGAATCAGCCATTTCCGCTGCCGCGGCAGCAGGTGGCAGCAACACCGCCTTGCCGCACGGCTGCTGCGGCAGCCGAAACCTCTGTTTCCGCTGCCGTGGCAGCAGGCGGTAGCACCGTCGCCCTGCCGCACGGCTGCTGCGGCAGCGGACTCACCCAATTCCGCTGCCGCGGCAGCAGGTGGCAGCAACGCCGCCTTGCCGCACGGCTGCCGCGGCAGCCGAAACGTATGTTTCTGCTGCCGTGGCAGCAGGCGGCAGCGCCCTCTGTACAACCAGACTGCTACCGCGGCAGCAGAAACACATGTTTCCGCTGCCGCGGCAGCATGGTTCACAGCATTTGTCCAGACGGTTCCAGGGACAGAACCGTCTGTACAAATGCTTTCGACGTACTGTTCGGTCCATTTGTGCAGACGGTTCGTGTTTGCCTCCGTCTGTACTAATTATTTATACAGACGGTTCAATAACCGTCTGCACAAATATGATTTGTCCTGACTGTTTTGGCCAGACGGTTCGAAAAAACCGTCCCGCCCGGTGTTTCCGAACCGTCTGGACAAATCGTTTCTGTAGTAGTGAGGGTACCCCGGGATACGACGATCTTCGACGACTTCGGATCCTGGTGGAAGAGGCAGCTATCCAGCAGGCCGTGATCTTCGAGGTCCGTGCAGTTCCCACTGTGAGCGCTAGGAGCCAACACCCTTCCCCACCAGAAAATCCACACGTTAATGAAGATCGTTGCGCCAACCGAGAGCTCCCTCGCCCCGTCAGGTCGGTTCATAGCCGATTTGGACCGGATCGTGATGTGAGGGGCACTCTCGATGCAAGGAATCGTGCTCGTCATGGCGCAAGTAAGGGCGATCGCCCTGCTGGGCCGGTGCATCGCCGACTCGGACTAGACCGCAACGTGCGGAGCACTCTTGAGGCAAAATGCCACGCGCATTGTAGCAAGGGGAGTGATGACCGTCGTGTCACTAGCCAGCACCGCTCTCTGACTCCTCCCGACATAGCTTATGCAGGTCCGAAGGCTTTCGGCTCCTGCATTCGCAACATCATCTTCCCGCCACGATTCTGAGTCACCGGAATCAACAAGTACACAGGCGAGACTCAGCCAGACATCTGGTTGGCCGATTATCACACGGCGTGCAGAACCAATGGGGGCAACGACTATATTGCAATTCACTACTTGCCCCTATTCCTGGCCGATTCGGCTCGAGCCTAGCTCACCAGCCTGCCTCAGGGCAGCATCCAGTCCTAGAGCAACCTGGAGACACTCTTTGTCAACAACTTCCAGGGCACTTACAATAGGCCTGAGAACACGTGGGATCTTCACAGTTGTACCCAGGAGGCAGGCAAAACCCTCAGAGAGTACATCCAAGGCTTCTCTAAAAAGAAGAATTCACTACCGAAAGTCCAGGAGGGCGATGTCATCACCGCTTTCTCCAAGGGCGTCCGGAGCATGGATCTCATCCACAGGATCGCACGCAAGAATCCTCAGACCACTCGCGAGCTCTTCGATATCGCCAACAACTTCGTGACTGGCGAGGAGACCATTAGTAGTGCAACCAAGGATGAAAAAGGGAAGGGCAAAGCTCTCAAGTCCTCCAACACAAAGGAATTCCTCGAGTCGCCCAAAAGGAAGCATCAGAAGTGCAAAGGTAGAGACCTCGTGGCCGCCGCCGAGCGCGCTCCTCAGTGCCGCCCTCAACGCGGCAACGTCATCTTTGAAGAGATGATGGGACAGCCGTGTCACTTCTGTGGTCCAAAGTCAAACTACCTTACGCGTGACTACAACCTCTTGAAAAAACTAAATAAACCCTCCGCTCCCCCCCACAACAAGAAGGATCTTCCTCCAGATGGGGATGCCGAGTTCCCAAAAGAGACAGCGTGCCTCATGATCTTTGACGGCCTGAATGGTTACGAGTCCAAGCGTCGCCAAAAGCTCACGGACTGCGAGGTCAAGGCCATCGAGCCGGCGGTACCTCAGTACCTCCGATGGTCCATGTCCGTGATCTCTTTCGATCGCTCGGATCACCCCGATTACATACCTCAACCAGGAAGGTTCCCATTGGTGGTGGATCCACTCGTCCGGGGCGTTCGCCTGACCAAGGTCCTCATGGATGGAGGGAGTGGATTGAACAACCTCTACGTCAAGACCCTGGACGACATGAAGATCCCCCGTTCAGAAATCAAGCTCACTGACGCACCCTTCCATGGGGTCGTGCCTGGTAAGCTGGCCAAACCACTCGGGCAAATTGTCTTACCTGTCACCTTCGGAACACCTGATAACTTCCGGACCGAGACCCTCACTTTCGAGGTCGTTGACTTTCTAGGCTCGTATCACACCATTCTAGGGCGTCCCTGCTACGCCAAGTTCATGGCTGTCCCCAGCTACGTCTACCTGAAGCTCAAGATGCTGGGTCCTTATGGGATAATAACGGTGCAAGTAATTTCCAGCACGCTTACGCGTGTGACTTGGAAAACTGCAACCTTTCCGCGGCCCAAATTGCATCAGCAGAGCTTGACAACCTCAAGTCGGCCGTGGTCGAGGAAGCACCCCCAACTAAGAAAGCTTCAGCGTTGACCTCATTCCAGTCGGCACAGGACACCAAGGCGGCTCAGATCGATCCGGAAGATTCCTTCGAGACGACACAGATTGGGACTGCGCTCAGCGACAAATAGGAAAGCGCGCTCATCAGCTTCCTCCGGGACAATCGGGATATCTTTGCGTGGACATCCTCTGACATGCCCAGAGTTCCGAGGGAGGCTGCCAAGCACTCTTTGAACATCTGGTCGGACGCCAGACCGGTCAAACAGCCCTGCGCCATTTTGCCGAGGACAGGCGCCGGGCGATAGGAGAAGAGATAGCCAAACTTTTGTCGTCTAGTTTTATCAAAGAAGTGTATCGTCCCGACTGGTTAGCGAACCCAGTTCTCGTTCACAAAAAGAATGGAAAATGGAGGATGTGCGTTGACTACACAAGTCTCAACAAGGCATGTCCCAAAGATCCCTTCACTCTACCTCGCATCGACCAGGTGGTTGACTCCACTGCCGGCTACGAAATTTTGTGCTTCCTCGACGCCTACTCGGGCTACCATCAGATCAAGATGAAGGAGGAAGACCAGATCAAGACATCATTCATCACTCTATTCGGGGCCTTCTTCTACGTTTCCATGCCTTTCGGCTTGAAAATGGCGGCGCTACGTACCAACGGTGCATACAGCGCTGCCTCCAGGGGCAGATCGACAGGAAGGTGCAGACCTACATCGATGATGTGGTGGTCAAATCAGAGAAGAAGGAAGATCTCCTGACCAACTTGGGGAAACATTGTCCAACCTCAGGCGATTCAATATGAAGCTCAACCCGGAGAAATGTGTCTTCAGGGTCTCTTCGGGAAAGCTACTCGGCTTCATCATTTCTGAGCGAGGAATTGAGGCTAACCCAGAGAAGATCGATGCCATCGTCAAGATAGGGCCACCGAAAAGCCTCAAGGACGTCCAAAGGCTTACCGGATGCATGGCAGCCCTCAGCCGATTCATCTCCCAACTCGGTGAAAGGGTCGTGCCCCTCTACAAGCTCATGAAGAAGTCGGACACCTTCACTTGGACACCTGAGGCTCAAAATGCCCTCAACGGGCTGAAGAAACTCTGACCACGTCCCCGGTGTTGGTTCCACCGATGCCCAGTGAACCACTGCTTCTTTACATCGCGGCGACCACCCAGGTCATCAGTACTGTCTTGGTTGTTGAGCGCCCCGAGCCGGGCCATATCCAGAAGGTTCAGCGGCCAATCTACTTCATTAGCGAGGTGCTTTCCGAGTCCAAAGCGCGGTACTGGTAGATATAGAAGATCATCTGTGTGGTGTTCATCACGTCTCGGAAACTGGTCCACTAATTCCAAGCACATCCGGTCTCGGTGGTCAGTTCCATCCCGATCGCTGATGTCATCAACAATCGGGACGCCACTGGGAGGATCGCTAAGTGGGCAATGGAATTGTTAGCATTCGACATAATTTACACCCCCCGCACAGCCATCAAGGCCCAAGTTCTAGCTGACTTCGTGGCCGAGTGGACGGAAGTCCAATCCCCGCCCTCTGTTATCGACCTCAAACACTGGACTCTCTACTTCGACGGTTCATTGATGCTTCAAGGCGCGGAGGCTGGAATCATGCTAACCTCTCCAAAAGGGGAGCGCTTCAAGTACGTGCTGCAGATCCACTTCCCGGCATCCAACAACATTGCCGAGTACGAAGCCCTGCTACTTGGTCTTCGCGGATTCGCCGGCTGCTCGCCCGTGGAGATTCTGAACTGGTGGTCAGGTAGGTCATGAAGGAGTGATCATGCAGAGACCCCACCATGGAAGCCTACTGCCAGGAGGTGCGCAAAATTGAAGCCAAGTTCGATGGACTCGAGATCACGCACGTCCTCCACCGAGACAACGAGGCTGCAGACGCACTCGCCAAATTAGGGTCCAATCGGGACATCGTTCCAGCTGGAGTTTTTCTCCAGGAGCTGCATACACCCTCCATCAAGGTGGAGACAACGTCCGAGACCAACGAACCTCAACCCAAGGGATCCAATGACGTTCAACAGACCGTGCAAGAAGTCCTGGTCATCATTCCTGACTGGACAACGCCCTTCCTCGACTACATCCTACGAGACACGCTCCCACAGGATTAGACCGAGGCACGGCGCCTTGCAAGGCACGCCAAGGCCTACGTTGCCATTGATGGTGAACTTTACAAGTAAAGCACCTCCAAAATTCTCCAGCGGTGCATATTCCAAGACCAAGGAAGGCGGCTGCTGCACGACATTCACTCAGGAGTCTATGGACACCACGCGGCGCCTAAGTCACTGGTCGGGAAAGCCTTTCGACAAGGTTTCTATTGGTCAACTGCCGTCTCAGACGCTGAGCACATCATGCGCACCTGTGAGGGATGCCAGTACTTCACCCGGCAGACACACTTGCCGGCTCAGGCACTTCAAACAATTCCAATCGCATGGCCCTTCACGATCTGGGGATTTGACATGGTTGGTCCCCTCAAGAAGACTCCCAGGGGATATACACACCTTTTCGTCGTTGTCGACAAGTTCACCAAGTGGATTGAAACCAAACTAGTTGCCACGATCACTACGGAGCGGGCCGTCGAGTTCTTCTTGGACATCGTCTATCGATTCGGCGTCCCCAACAGCATCATCACGGACAATGGCACTCAGTTCACCAGCGGCGCCTTTCTTCGATTCTGTGACGACTACAACATTGGCCTCAACTTCGCTGCAGTGGCACATCCGCGTACAAATGGGCAGGTTGAGCGCTCCAATGGTCTTATCATGCAAGGCATCAAACCTCGGATCTTCCAGCATCTAAAGAAGTTCGTGGGTAAATGGGCAGCAGAGCTACCCTCGATACTCTGGAGCCTGAGGACCACACCCAACCGGTCAACCGGTTACACTCCTTTCTTCATGGTATATAGAGCCGAGGCCGTGCTGCCGACTAACCTAGACTACGGGTCCCCGCACATTCGCGCTTATGATGAGGACCAGTCGGAGGAAAAAAGACATGACGCCGTTTGACGGGGGGAACCCATCCGGGTAGGCCCAACACAGCGAGTCGGCCCAACAGGCTCAGGGAGTTCCACGGAGGCCCACTCGGATGAAGGCCCAAGTGAGGCTCACACGGAAGCAACGTCCGAGTGTCATCAAGGAAGGCATTACAACCTCATCAAGGCAAGCGTTTCGCTAGCATGAAGGCTGGTGTTACTCGAAGAGTTATGCAGAATAAAGATGTCAATTAAAGTATGCAGTGACTGTAGCTCAGCCGACTGGCTGAGTTGGCATATGTACAGCTTATATAAGGCAAGAGCCCCATGCAAAGGGCGAGTTAGTTTTTTTCAGAGACTAGAGACTAGGCATTGTCTTCAACCTCTAGACAAGAGTCCACCATTTTTTCTGTAACCTTTCTCGCACAAGGCCAGTAATCCAATCAGCAGGAGTAGGGTGTTACCTCCGCCATTGGAGGGCCTGAACCTAGGTAAAAACCTCTTGTGTGAACCCGCTTAGATCTTCCACGTGCGCTCCCCAAAATCCTACTAGAAATGTATATTGCCGCGAAATCCCCGCGACAGCTGGCGCGCCAGGTAGGGGCAGCGCGTGTTGGAGCTATGATCCAAGCGGGATCCTCTCCAGCTACCGGTGGCAAGTTGGTGGCCGGCGACGTGCCGTTCGCCGCGCACCCCGAAGGCACGGAGTTTCTCTTCGGAAGCCTTCGCTTTGTGGCCGACACCTTCGGCCAGCTAAACCTCCAGGATCCGCTTCCCCATTCCACGGTGGAGCCGGATCTTGAGTACCCGCTGGGATCTCTGTCACATCCTGAATTTCCAAGACCCGAAAATTAGGGCTTTCAAAAAACTTTTTGTTAATAACGCTAACGGAATTATACCTGATCAAAAACAATAACTCAAATCTTGCTAAACCCTAAAGCAGCGCAAAACAAAATCTTCCGCCCTTGTTTCCCCTTTCCTTTCCTAGCCGGTATAACCTAGACCACAACTGCAGATAATTACCACGCGGCACCCTTGCGAAATCTAAACATATATATATATATATATATATATATATATATATATGCTCTAAACATTCTCCGAACAACATGATCTCTTGCCACCT
Organism: Stipa capillata; assembly: GCA_019208055.1. Classification (NCBI taxonomy): domain Eukaryota; kingdom Viridiplantae; phylum Streptophyta; class Magnoliopsida; order Poales; family Poaceae; genus Stipa; species Stipa capillata. The sequence continues at coordinate 38,374 of JAGXJF010001313.1, forward strand.
ACCTCGCCAGGCCATATCGTGAATATATGCACATATATACTGCATTTGTATATACGCATTTACACCTAAACCTAAGATTCCCTTTGTTCGAATTGCGGGTCGAACCCCAACTCAGTGAATGACCTAAATCTTTTCCCTATTATAATCCTCACCTCCACACTCCTCTTGTCCCCAATGAAACCCCATATATGCTAAAACTTCCAAACATATGTGTGCACATACACTCCGAACTCTGTTTCGATCCCTTCGAACCGAAGGAAAATCCAAAGCCTTAGCCACGATATCCTTTCCCTTAGCTCCTAGCAAATTCCATGAGATCAAGGGGGGGTCGCTGCAATGCTCCGTTACCTGAGATAACCCAATTTTGCTAGTGGGGATTTAGAGGCCTAAAACCTTAAAGTAACAATTTTAGGAATACGAAGATGGGAATGAGAGAGAATCTTTGGCAATGCGTCTAGCCAATTATCTTAAATTTTCTAAAACAAGTAACACGCGCTAGAACAACACTCCAAGCATAATAACTAATGTCAAACTTAGGTTTTACTTAATCGGGAAGCTGGTTGGCTTATCACTAAATTGAACATGCGAGTTTTAGTGAAGCATTTCCTAAAAATGATAGTGTTTCCTACTTGTCATTCAACTCTATGTCTTTTAATCAAAACCTTTCCCGTCACGTCCCAACACCTGCTAAACACCCCGAGCCTGACATGAATTCAATTCTTGCAATACGAGCCATCACAGCCCGAGCACAGTTCCTTCCTGCTCCTTGTGCCACCTCCCCATCCATAGCAGTAGATGGTACTTAAATCATGTGTATGCCACTACCACTGTATGCTTCTCTCTTTCGAAAAATTCTCTAAAGACCAGCCAAGACAACGCTGTGATCTCAGTTCCTCTCCCTGATATTTTTCCTGCACTTCTCTGCTAGGGTCACAAACGTGTACCAACCGACTTGCACAGACCCCATTTCCACGTGGACCCCGGCTCCTTACTCAGCTTCTTCTCCATGTCCTCTTCCTCCTCTGTTTCCCATCCCCTGACCAGCGCACTGCTCCTTTACGAACACGTAGCATCTCTTCACCTTGACCACCCACGCCGCCCGTCGTCAAGTGACAGTGCACCTTGTAGCTGTCATCGCAAGACCCGCCGTGGTTGTCGTCGCCATGCCCTCCTCGGCCATGTGCCCAACCTGCCTATTCCCCTGTTTTTTCCTTCCGCAACAACCAGCTCAAGCTCCTTTACAACCGAGCAGCCCAAGCTTCTCCCCAAAACGAGCAACCAGAGCTACCAAGATATTTCCTGAGCTCTAGCTCTTTTCCCCTTGCTACATTACCAGCTACTTGAGCTCTACTTCCCGTGCCCCCATCCGAGCTATCCCAGGCATCGCCGTTTCTGGCATCCAACCCCACACCTGCGCTCTACCCACCGCCGCCGGGGAAGCCCACTCCGCCGCGCCGCCTCTCGCTGCCGCCGGCCTGCCCCCATGGCCACGGCCACGGCCGGTCAAATCCACAGCCCGATCTGGCCAGATCTGTCGCACAACCGCCGCCCCCTCAGCCACGGCAACGGAGCTCCACCGGTGAGATCTTCTTTGAGCTCTGCCGCCGGGAGGAATCCCTTTCCCGCTGCCCTGGGATTCACTTCCACCGTCGCCGGCGAGGACTCCCCACACCGCCACCGTGGACGATCCCCAAACCGACGCCACCTCCTTCGAGTTTACCTTCGTCGTCTCTCCGCCACTAGCAGGAGCTGCCGCTAGCAAGGCCCGCAACCCGACCGAGGAACTCCCCGAGCGCCACAGCCGAGACGACCCCTGACCCCGCCGGAGCAACTCTGGACCCGCCACTGTGTCCGACGAGCCTCCCGAGCTCGTTCTCATCCTCGCGCCGTTGTCCCTGTCACTGGTGAGCCTTTTTGTCACCGCCGACTCCCCTTGTGACCCCCTCCGTTTTCCTCTTTCACAGCCGAGGTGCCACCAGCTGCCTCAGCGCATGCCTCTACTCCCTTGGTTCCGAGCTGCTCGCCGCCCCTCTTGCCACTGTCGTCGTCGGCGGGGACCATCCGATACGAGCTCAGTGGGAGAAGCTTCCCCGAAGCAAAGCATTTTTTCCTACTCCCTTTTTATTTCTACTTCTTGTACAACCGTTAGCGCCACACCTGCCATGACGGGCGGGCCCATCATTCCCCTAATCCGCGCGGGTCCACCCACAGCAGCAGAAATGGCTCAGTCCCAAAATACGTATTCCAATACTACAAGTGTCCAATCCCTCTGCCTATTCCCCAATACGTCTACTCCACTGAGAAGCGTATTCCGACGTAGCTATTCCGAATACCCCGTTTCCCTATGCCGAAGGCGTATTCTCTAAAACTGTTTCTAGCATCACCCAAATTTCCTCAAATCCAAACAGCGAATGCTCTTAGATTAGCGAAATTCCAGATGATTGTATCTCCGTAAGTAATCATCGGAACCCAGTAGTTTTTCCTTCTAAAATCCAAAAAGAAAATCTCATATGCTTTTCCCTAGGACCACTCTTGAAAAGTTTTGAGTTTAATTAAATCTCATGTTTAAAGTTGAACCTTGGCAACTCATATCAGGGAGCATATATACGGTAATGAGGTTCCAACTAACTTCCTGAAATGTTATTCAACATGGTTTATCCAATGAACCCAAACATCCGTCTAGATCCGAGCAAATTACTCCGACAGCTATGGACGCCGACTTAAACCCCAAAGATGTTGAAGTAAAATCTATAACCTAGCATATATGGCCGGAACTATCAACTAAGCGGGCCAAATTATTCTAACATCTCAGTATTTTCTCAAACGCTCTAAGTGGAATGGAAACCCTAACAACTCACACCTTACGCAAAACCAAAATGTAAACGCCTGTTAAAAGAATTCATCGAGGCACGGGTTATTATACGAACCATTTTAAAGATAATGAATGCCCTCTGAACCCAGATAAAGCCTAAGAACTAAAATCACCTCAAGGACTAATATGTTATTAATCCAACAAATTAGGTTTTTCAATCCTCGCAACGAATCCTTATTTCGCATGAGGTGAATCCCTTTTAGCCTTTCTGCAAACCCTAATACACAACTAGGTCTAGGGCGCATATCCTAAGATTCATGGGTGCATGTTTGGTTCTTGCTTGAGTTTTCTTTACACCGTTGTTTATTCATTGTCTCTTCGACGTGTAGTTACGACGTAGCGGTACCTCGCACGAAGGATTCTCGACGTTGCCATAACAAAGTTTGCAATCAAGACCCGGCCATATTGCCAGGCAAGCATTCCCACCTTGACCATGTTGAAATCCTATAATTGTGAAGTTAATTATTTTGTTTATGAAATTGCATGCTATGTGGGTAAAATCGTTATTTTATGTAGTCCTAGCTATTCCTATTAGATGCACGGCTTAGGCCCGATAAACCATGTCCTTGTAACCCTAGTATTAACTGCTGATCATTGGACGATCGGCAATTTACTTAGGAGTATAGGCGATAGCCCCGCTTAGCCCTGCTGTAGTGAAAACTAAGTTTTATCGATACGATGGGATTGGGATCAAAACCCTCGGTGTGTAAATGCATACCGAGGTGCCATTCACAAAGGAATGTTTGTTAAAAACCCTGAATGAGATGATGGAGGAATTGGATTCGGGCAGGAATGCTAAGGGAGTTTCGAGGTGGTAGAGTAGCCGGTCGCTACTTGAATCAGGAAAAGGGTAGAGAGCCGGTTGCGACCTGAGGCCTGGAATGGCAGGGTGGCCGGTTGCTACCTGAGGTGATGGTTAGACATGGAGTCCTGCTCGAATCAGTTAAGGACCGAACCTAAGTGCCGCTGAATCAGTTCCCCTACCGTACGTCCACATGTCCTTTATGGGAAGGATTTGACTCGGTACCTCGTCTAATGCTGGAGCTCGGAACCGTGGGAAGTTAGGGTGAAGTGCTAGTTGGATCTGGGATCCCTAGAGGATCTTCACAAGACTGCGTGGAGGGAAAGCTCTCAGCGAGTCTCACGACAGAATGGGGGTAAAGCTCTCGGTGAGTTCCATGTCTGTGTGGGGGTAAAGCTCCCTGTAGGGTTCCACGAGTACGTGAAAATATGGTCCGACACAAAGGTGGAGAGTCCCATTTTGACATCCGGGATGCCAAAGTTGGGTTACCCACCTAGCGGGTCCGGCTCTAGTGTGAACACAGGCGAAAGGTTTCGTTGTACTAGTCCTGTCAGTATACGATGCATAGTATACCCAGGGCGAACTACATCTTGTGGGTAAAGCCGTACAACCTCTGCAGAGCGTTAAAAACTATTCGAATAGCCGCGTCCTCGGTCATGGACATGAACCGGTAAGGCCACACACTGGTTAGACTGAGTTTTGATTGTGAAAGCTGGGAAATGGGATTAAGGACGTGGGCATGATGTGTCCACAGTGAGCAGTTTAAGCTACGGTCTGGTAGCGAGGAACTGCAGAAGAGGAAACCTAGCCCGGGCCGCGAGGCGGTAGCGCGGGTAGGTGGTAAGGATTATTCGAGGCGGTAGAAGGAGCTACCGGCCTCTAGCTGACGACTGTTCTGCTGGATTATCCAGCACCGAATGCTTCTCGACAGAGACGAATTTAGATTTCAAAAATGCTCTTGAATCTACTATTCTGTATTTCGAATAAGAACTTACATTTCCGCACAACTTGCAACTTAGATTAGAGCTATCCCTTGATCTATTCCCCGCATGAAATATAGCCGTATATTTTCTTCCGTGGGAATAGCTTGCGAGTACATTCAATGTACTCACCTGGCTTGTTGATTTGGCCAGACGAAGAAGACATCAGTCCGAGGATACGAATATGAACGCGAAAGCTAGGGCGTAACCCCAGTCAGTTGCCTGTCAGGTATGGCATACTGATGGGCCACATCTCCGCTGGATTTCCGCTGCAAGTTTATAGCCGTTGGGCTACAGGTATCAGATTATCGACCTTAACGGTCTATTTAATTGATTACGCATGTATGACAATGATAAACAGGTTAACTCGTGTGTATCGGCTACTGATCCAGGGACCGGTACAGTAATCACGAGGGGGTATTCGGCTTAAAAACCGGGTACGCCACAATCTCCTTCCGCCCCAGGCAATGGGGTGAAGCATTCCCAGCTCGTCGGCATGGTTGGCTCTAAATCCCTCCTCCCCGTCCTGGATTCCGAATCCGATGGGGATGAGAGTTCGCATAGCCGAACCACCTCGGCTGAGGTATACGTGGTCGCGCCCGGCGCCGCGAACGACGCGGGCACGTCAGCCGCGGCGGCCAGGGCGACAGATGAGCATCTGCTCACACCCATTGATGGGCAATCGGAAGCTGAGAAGGCCTTAGAGGCATCTCGGTAAGCCATCCTTGCTGAGCGGGAGCGTCTTGATCAAGAAAGAGCAGCTCTGGAGGAACGAGAACGGCAACATGATGAGCCCCACGGTTCACACCGGCGCTCGAACCGGCGTGCTTCTTCAACCGCCCAGAGGAGCCGAGTTGTTCGCGCCCCTCTCTTCGGGCGAGAGCAAGACGGTGTCCCTGTCTACCAAACACCGGCCCAAAACCTCTTCGCGGCTGCCGCTTTGGCCGACTCGCTCCCGCCCCCGGTGGACGGTCCTGCAGCAGAGATCCACCGCCGAGTCGCCACCCAGATGAAGACAGCGGTGGAGCAGCAGAACGAGGCTGGTTCGATCAGCAACCGACTAGCCTCCGGAGCCACGCGGAGCCAGCCTTCAGCGGCTCCGAGTCGCCCCATCACCGTGGGCTCGTCACAGCTGACTCGTTCCACGAATCGGCGTCCTGATGCCCGCCAGGAGATCAACCGACTCCAGACGGAGCGTCGTCAAGCCGACTCCCTCCGAGCCCGGGCAAACAACGTCCGTGATGCTCGTGACGACATCGAGGGACGACGGGCGGCCAGGTTGCGGGCTGAGCGTCATGGCGACGAAGTTAACCAGCTGGCCGGCTCGGCCTCCACCGGTCCGCTATGCTTTAGCAGACGGATTCGATCTGAGCCGTTTCCGGATCGGTTCCGGATCGCTAGCGGCGTCGACAAGTACGATGGCACTGCCAAGCCGGAAACTTGGCTTGCCGACTACTTAGTCGCATGCAACATTGGAGGGGACAACGAGCGTGTCGCCCTCCGAAGCCTTCTCCCTGATACTTGAAGGGTCGGCTCGGGCATGGCTTAATAGTCTGCCCGAAGACAGCATCTATGACTGGAGGGACCTCCAAGAGGCCTTCGTCAAAAACTTCGAGGGCATGTACAAACGCCCCGGGAATGCGCAAGACCTTTAGCTCTGCGTCCAGGAGAAAGGGGAGTCGGTCCGCGACTACATCCAGCGCTGGACTCGGCTGCACAACTCCATCAAGGACGTCTCCGAGATGCAGGCCATTCAGGCCTTTTCCCAAGGAGTCAAATATGAGCTCCTAAAACATAAGTTGGCCCGGTCTAACATCCAGACCATGGGCCGACTCATGGAGGTCGCCAGCAAGTACGCAACGGGTGAGGAGGCCATGCGGTACGAGGACAAGGGTAAGTCAAAAGCCGAGTCCTCGAGCCGTAAAGCTCCCACCGACTCAGGTCAGAAGCGCGTTGACAATCACCCCCTGAAGCAAAAAGCTGGTGGCCCCCAGCGTGGCGACGGCGGCCAGAAGAAAGAGCGCCCTTGGCAGCAGCGCAAGGCGCCGAGGCTCACCTTCGAGGAGATCCTCGATAGGCCTTGCTCCTTCCACAGCACCGTTGTAACATCCCCTTTTTACTTAACTCCAATTTTGTGCATCATGTGTCATCCATGTTAGTGAAACCTAATCGGAAAATGAGTAAAATTTTGAATTTCAGAATTGGTTAAGAAAATCCTTAGGTCATGGATTAATTTTGAATTTTAACCATTGAGATTAAGCTACTCAAGTAAATATCTTAGAAAGTTGCTTCAAACGATTCTATATATGCTGTTAAACGAAATGGATTGGGGAATAAAAGTGAAGTCAAGTTGCTTTTGAATTATTTGAAAGAATTAGAAACAGAAAAGAAAATCAAAAGGAATAACAAATAAAAACCCTAATCTATTTCCTCCCCCCATGCCGCTTGGGCCTGCCCCGGCCCATTTCCCCTCCACCCGGCCTGGCCCGCCCCGGTTTCTTCTCCCCTAAGCCACCCGGTCACTCTCCTTATCCCCATCCGCCACCGCCCTCTCTCTCTCTCTCCCCCACCTCCTACTTCCTTCTGTGCCCGCGTGGTAGCAACCGAGCAAGCCGGTGGCCACCTCCTGCTTGTCTCCCGGCCGCCCCCCCTCCCCTAATTAAGCCCCAGCCCGGGCCTTCTTCTCCCCTTTCCCCATTTTCATCCGCCTAAGCTTGCTCCGCCACCTCGTCCCGAGCAGCTCCGCCACCCGAGCTTGACTCCGTCGCTCCTCTCCCGTGCGCCGCCCCAAGCCCTCCGCCGGCTCCTCCCCTCATCTCACCGTCGGTGCCTCTCTAACCGGAGCTCCTCCCTCACCGCCACCGCCCATCTCCTCTATTGGCCGCCCGACCCGGCCTCCTTGCTCCATCCCCACCGGAGCCGGAGCCAAGTCCCTCGCTGCCCCGGCTACCCCGCCACCGAGCTCCGCCTCCTCCGGTGCCTTCCCGAGCTCCCCGTGCCACCCGGCCTCTCCCTTCCCTTGCCGTCCGAGCTCACGCCGCCGCATCGCCCCGACCGCCTTCTTCACCGCGCCGACCACTCGAGCAAGCTCGCGCACCCGCCGCCGTCGCCCTTCGCCGCCACCGCAGTCTCGAGCTGAGCTCGCTGCCGGAGCTCCTCCTCTCGGTCGCCGCCTTGCTCGCGCCACCGTCCACCACCGCACCGAGCCCCGGCAGCCGCTCGGTTTCGTCGCCGTTCACCCTGGCCTTGCCGCGCCGGCCACCTCGTCACTGGTAACACCCATGCCGCCGCCTTCCTCTCGCCCTGGGCCTCGCCGCCGGCGGTGCCACGCCGTGCGAGCAGCCGGTCGGACCCGGACCGAGCTCCACCGGCACCCGGGCACAATTAGGGCACTACAGCTCATTAATTGGCCGTTAGAACATAATTAGGGAACTAATTAATGCTGTCTGTGATTAATTCAGTAATTAATATCAATCATTAGCTCCCAGACATAATTAATAACTAATCATCAGTAATTAACATTAACCGACACTTTAATGACCCCAATTAAAGGCTGAACAGTGAAATAAATGAGTTCAATTAAGTTGTCTCAATGACAGTGGACCCCACACGTCAGATTTTAAAAGAAAAGAATAAATAGAAAAAGAAATCATGACAAGTGGGCCCCACCTATCATTGACTTAGTCAATTTTGGTCAAAGTTGACCAGTAGGGCCCACCTATCAGCCTCTGTGGTCAATTAAAATTATTTAATATTATTTTTACTGAGAAAAATACAACAAAGGTATTTAAATGGATTAAATCTTGGAAAATTCATAGAAAATTCATTTTAAATCAGAAAAATGCAAATAATATATCAAAATGTTCAGCAAAATGAGATCTATTCAAAAATGTCATTTCCATATATGTTTACATGCGAGGGAAAAACATAATTGGCTAAAATCTCAAATTAGGGTTTCCGATTAGCCGGAGGATTTTCGGATCGTGATATTTTATGCGTCCGAACTCCGATTAAATTGATTCCACTTGCATTAGTCTTTATTTTGCATCCTCTATGCCATGGCATATATTTCATTTCATGCCGATGTTCAGCATTTTGATATTTATGATTATGCCCTTTTTCCGGTGTTTTCGTTCTTCTCCGTTAGAGCCGAAAGGTCCCGAATGAGATAGTATCGATCACGAGCAGGGTTTCAGTTGCAGAGCAACAAGGCAGGCAGCCTCTTTGGTCACATTGCAAACACCTACTATTTGCAAAGTATTAGTTGTTTTCAAATTCATTATCACATGCGTTCAAATTCTATTTTTCCGCTAAGCAAAAACCCTATTCCGGTGAATAAAACTTACTTTATCGCTCAATCAACTCCACCACCATCCCAACCTATCTAGAGTAGCATAGTGTGCTCCTTTATACTGCTTACTATGTTATTATTGCTTAGACATGCTTAGACATGAAGAGTCATAATTTCTTGGATGACAGACAAATTAACACCATTGGATGGGTTACGTGGTAGGTGGGTGTTCACCGGGAAGTGTCTAATAAACTCGACTAATAATCATTGGGTTAGACGAGAGGCCATGGCTGGGAGCATGGTGGGTTGTCTCGTTTTCCCGCAAGGACTGGTTCCCGGTGTCCTTTCGAACCAAGATTTGCGTACTTCTATACGGGTGGGATAATGGACCACCCACGACTGAATAATTTGCCTAGACTTAGAGTATGAGCTGCATAGTTTGCCATTTCTATTCACTGGGTGAGTGAAAAATGATGTGGTGTGGTGCTTCAATATAGGTGTAAGGGGTACACACGGTTCGAGGCCGGGGATGTATCACCTGCTACAACTTATGGGACCGTGTCGTAGTTACGGCCGGACTGATGTACATGGATTGGCCCGTAAGGGTGGCTCATACCTAGGTTGAAAGCATTGTAAAGGTCGCGTTCGATCACCCTCTGCTAGCACACCTCGTGAAGTGTGTACATGGTAGCATTAAGAGTCGATCGATACGTGTAGGTAAAGATGTACACCCCTGCAGGGTTAAAACTGTTGAACAGCCGTGTCCGCGGTTATGGACAGCTTGGTAAGAATCCGCAACGAATTGGACAACTACAACAAACTCTAAAACTTGCCAACTCTAAGGCTGTGGCGTTAGAGATTGCTTCCTCCCAGGGTGGTCGAGGAAGAATTGGGGAATCTAAGGTGTGGTGATCTGCAGTAAGAGATATTCGCGAAGTGTTCGACTCGTCTCCTTTTGAAAGTACTCTGGTAGTCAGTTTTCATCTACTTACTTCTATTGACAAAGGTAAAATTAGCTTTCCACAAAATAGCCCACAATTACCCTTTATTGATACCTGTCACAGCTATTATTAATTTCCCCACTGTAAGTCTTGCTAAGTACAATTTTGTACTCACCCTGATTACACCCTTCAGTTCTTCCCGAAGTCAGGCGTTTTTGGCTTCGACGTCTGCCGACTCAAGAAAGTCAAATACCAGCAAAACCCTAAGGCAAAGAAGCTGAAGACTCGGATACTTACTCTCGATGGCGGCGAGCTTTTCTTCAAGCTGCCGACTTTTGGTCCTTTCTTCAGCCAACGCCTTCTCAAGGGAGGCATTCCTCTCCACGAGGGTTTGGCTGCTTCCGCCGAGTCGGATCGTAGCCTAGACAAGGAAAAGTTTCAAGTCAGCATGACCCGAGTTAATAAGTCTCCAACCAACTCAACCAGTCGGCTAGAGACTCGGGGGCTACACCCACTGGGTGCACTGATCGTGCTCCCAGTGTTAAGAATTAAACAAAGTTCAGATGTGAGAACTTACCCCTGATGGAAGATTCTAAAACCTCGGCCGAGTCAGCCAAAGTCTTGGCCGCATCCGCAAACTCCCTGAGCTTAGAGCTCAGGGCAGCGACTCGGTCGGTGGCCCCCTGCGTCGCAGCCAGGTCCTCCGTGCTGCAGCTCGGCACCAGCAGCACGGGCACGAGGCTGCTCGAAGAGCCGGGTGTCGTCTCTTTGGGTGCAGGCGCGGGCGTGGGGGCTAGCACCAAGCTTCGCTCCGTCACCGGTGAAGACTCGGTGAGGCGCGGGCCTTGGGCCTCGCCTGCCGGCTCCGTTGTCGCTGCGGTGGCAGGAGTTGGCGGGGGCTGCGGTTCATCAGCCGGCACCACGATTGGCCCGGCACCTGTCTCCGCCACGGGCGTGGCGGGCGGAGGCATGTCGGGAGCAGCCGCAGCCAGGGACTCGGCTGGCCCCGTTCCCTCGCCCGACTCCGGTGCCTCCTCGGAGACGGTGGGCAACTGCGCGCGAGGGCGCAGTTGAGATCGGAGTCGAGGGAGCCGACCCCGACGATTGTGCTGGAGTCGGGGCGCTGGGCTGGGAGTCTCCTTTGTCAGAGAACTTCCTCTGGATTCTGCAACACCAAAACACCAGATCGACTTCAGCGTCTTTTGCTTCAGCTGAAAAGTGAAAGAAAACAAAAGAAACGTACCTGGTGGTCGTGGGGACCATTTTCCTTTTTGGTTTCCCCGGGGCGGACGAACCCCCGGAGGAACTGGCGGGTAGCCGACTGGGGCACAGTCGGCTTGGCGGCAGGAGCGGCGGCTTGCACCGCGGGGCTGGAGGATTCGGCCCGCGCTCGCTTAGGGGCCGACTCCGCCTGAGTCGACCCTGCCTGAGCTCGCGAGGCCCCGGAGCCGGAGGCGTCGTCGGTGCGCCTCCACTTGATGGTTAGGGGGGCCTCTTCGTCTGACTCGTCTCCCGAGTCAACCGGAGCTCGCCCTTGTTCCGGGTCCCCACCCTCGGGGGCTTCTTCGTCAACCTCCACGTCGTCCAACACCTCTGGAGCCGGACTTTGCTCGGGGAGTGGCGGCATGGAGTTCAAGTTGAGAAGAGCCTGCAAACATCAAGCACTTGTGTTAGAAAAATGAAGAAACAACAATATAAAAGACCCGACTCGGAAACACTTACAGTCGGCGGGGGGTTGGCGGTAGAATAGGGCACCACGTGTGGCGCCCTGGTGAGCCCGGATCGCTCTTTGGTCAAGTTCTTGAGGAGCTCCATAAAGTCGCGATCCGAAAGCTCCTCAGACGAGGCCCGGGTCGAGTTGGACGCACCCGAGTACTCCCACATCGGGTGCGCCCTGGCCTGCAGCGGTTGGATCCGCCGACTCAGCCAGGTCACGATTAGGTCGACTCCAGTGAGCCCCTTCTCCTGGAGTCGTTGAATCCTCCTCGTGAGCCGCTCGATCTCCGGCATCTCTGCGCTTGAAGGCTTGGCACCCCAGCGCTTCTGCCACACCGGTGGACCCGCGACGTACTTCGGCAGACCCTCCTGTGCAGTCGGAGTGCGTTCATCCGGGCAATAGAACCACCCGTCTTGCCACCTCCGCACGGTGTCGGGGAACTGCATCTTGAAGTACTTGGCGCCGGACTTCACCTGGATGCCGGCTCCGCCGCAGATGGAAAGATGCCCGCCCGCCTTGATCGGTTGCGCCTTCACCACAAAGGTCTTCTTCCACAGCCCCCAGTGAGGCTGGGTCCCCAGAAAACATTCGCACAGCGTGATGAAACACGCGATGTGCAGAATGCCATTGGGGCTGAGGTGGTGGAGTTGAAGGCCGTAGAAGTGGAGCAGACCGCGCATGAAGTCGTGGGGCGGCAGCGACAATCCCCGATTGACGAACGGGATGAGCAACACTCGCTCATGATCGTGCGGAGCAGGGACCCGGCTCCTGGAAGGGCGCCCTCCAGTTGCTGATCGAGCGCGGCGGCAGCATTCCCACGGTGGAGAGGCTGACGAGAATGTCGTCGGTCACCACCGAGGGAACCCAGTCACCTTTCTTCCAATCGTCAGGGAAGCGTGGCGGCGGAGGAGGAACCGGTGTCGATCTTCTTCCCCTTGGCGACGCGCGACATGGTCGGGAAGCGGTGGCGAAATGAGTGTTCTCTCGGGAAGGAAAGAGAGTGCGCGGCGGAAAAACTCTGGAGGCGAAGGGCTTTAGCGCGAGGAAGACGAAGGCAGATGGGAACCGCGGTCACCCTACGCCCGCTTTTATAACGGGGGGAGGCAAACCGTCGACAATCGTGCACCACACGTGGCGGCAAACCGCCGCGGCAACCGTCGTCCCGCGCGCGCGAACTCACGAGATTCAGGGTGCCTTTTTCGCCATGACTCGACATCCCAGGCATCTCGGCCGGCGAGCATTACGTCAGCAACCATCCCGCGCACACCGCCCGCGTGATTCGGGGCGCAATCATGACAAACCGTCGCTTCGGACCCCCGCGAAGTCACAGCAGCAGCAGCGGATGTCTCGCGCACGCCTCGCGCGGGACTCGAGGCGAAATCATCGCGCTGCGGTGCCGCAGGCGCTCTGTCCAACCAACTGTGCGCATTAAATGCTGAAGCGACGTCGTGTACAGTCAAGACGGTTCCGTGTGACCACAAGCCGGCTTTCGACCGGGTTCGGCTCGATCGAGTCGAATCGCGCTCGGACGCTGAGTCAGTTTGAAGTCGGATTGGCTCATTGGGACACGTCACAAGCTGTGCCGACTCCACCAAACAATTTCGAGGCATACCAAGTGCTCCACTCAAATCGCAGATCAGGTCTGCAAAAATGGGTGTCGATGACCGACCCAACAGGGTTTCGCAGGTCACTCGGCAACACCCCAGCTAAGGACGAACCCGGCATCCACAGCGGCACAAGATAGTCCCTGATTCAGAACCAGACGCCACAGCGGCACAAAATGGTTTACTGGTTCAGGACTCAATGCCGGAGTTCGAGGACTCGGTTTCGAAGCTGAAGGTCGAAGGCGTTCCCCCTGCGGGCACAAGTCGGCAACGGTCCACTCGGACATGCCCAGACGCTATTTCGGATTCACTCGAAATTCATGATACGCCTCCCGGAAGGCCACTAGCCGACTTCCCCAGCTGGAAAGCGCGGGTATCACTGAATTCCTCGCACTTAGCACAAACTTAACCTTTTTTCAGGTATCACGGGAGTCCATCAAGGTCTCTCCATCAGCGACTTGGGCATACGCAGCTTGCTCACCAGTCGGCATCCGTGTCGAGACCTCGAAGCACTCGGGGGCTACTGACGGGGGGAACCCATCCGGGTAGGCCCAGCACAGCGAGTCGGCCCAACAGGCTCGGGGAGTTCCACGGAGGCCCACTCGGATGAAGGCCCAAGTGAGGCCCACACGGAAGCAACGTCCGAGTGTCATCAAGGAAGGCGTTACAACCTCATCAAGGCAGGCGTTTCGCTAGCATGAAGGCTGGCGTTACTCGGAGAGTTATACAGAATAAAGATGTCAATTAAAGTATGCAGTTACTGTAGCTCAGCCGACTGGCCGAGTCGGCATATGTACAGCCTATATAAGGCAAGAGCCCCATGCAAAGGGCGAGTTAGTTTTTTTCAGAGACTAGAGACTACGCATTGTCTTCAACCTCTAGACAAGAATCCACCATTTTTCTGTAACCTTTCTCGCACAAGACCAGTAATCCAATCAGCAAGAGTAGGGTATTACCTCCGCCATTGGAGGGCCTGAACCTGGGTAAAAACCTCTTGTGTGAACCCGCTTAGATCTTCCACATGTGCTCCCCAAAATCCTACTAGAAATGTATATTGCCACGAAATCCCCGCGACACCGTTGACCAGCTTAAAGAAGCACGGAAAGTCGCCTTACTTTGGTCGGCCAAATACCAGCAGGGCTTACAGTGCTACCACAGCCGACACGTATGTGGGCGCGCATGCAACGTTGGCAACTTGGTTATGCGCCGAGTCCAGTCCAACAAGGACATGCACAAGCTCTCGGCACCATGGAAGGCCCGTATGTTGTCCCTGAAGTGCTACGCCCGGGAGCATACCGACTGAAGGACAAGGATGACAATCTCCTCACCAATGAATGGAACATTGAACAGCTACGTCGCTTCTACGCTTAAGCTTTGTACTTCCATACTTTCAGTATATTTGAATAAATAAAACATTTTGTTTGCTCCATCCAAGTAACGTTTTGGGTTTCCTAACTGACCCGCTATGTACGCTCACGGCTACACATAGCGGTCACTCGGGGACTACATCACACTGGGTGCACCTAAACGCACTCGGATTTCTTTCTTTCAATAATTATTCTAGTACTGTGTAAAAAGCCCAACGTTAACTCTTCGTCTTCGATCGCCTACCTACGCCCCAAACCTGCGCCACACGGGAAACAGCCCATGGCAAATCTCGACGCAAAGGGGGCTACGACGGGTTGGCAAGAGCACACACAAGGGGTTAACTTACACATGAACGAATTTCTTGCGAAAGCAATAGACATAAAGCATGTTAAACACAAGTAACACTCGGGCTTCCCGAGTATTTGACATGCATTTCGAATAGTTCATGTACATGTCCCAACTTCTACAGGCTAGCACGGTCGGCTAGGGAATTCGAGGCAGGAAGGACTTCCTCAATTAGCGTCGGGACCTCGTCTTCGTGGACGTCGGCGGCCAGTCCCTTCTCGACCTCTTTCATGTCGATCGACGGATAGTGGGACTTAGCCAACACGAGCACGAGTTCAACCCCGGCCCGGGTAGATTCCTTCAGCAAGGCTTTCATCTCATTAGGCGCTCGCTGAAGGTGCTCTGCGACCACCTCCGCATGGTCCGGAGTCGAGTCGTCCTCCCACAAAATGTCGCAGACCTTCCAACCGGCCGCCTTCAAGGACTCGGCTATCTCGTTGATCTTGCCAATGTGTATCTGGAACGCTATGGAAACAACACAATGGTGTTAACAAAGCACTTGGCGGGCTCCAACTAAATAGACCCGAGACAAATACTTACCAATGGCAGAGTCTGAGGCCCTCTTGTTCATCGACTCAACGGATTCTAGGGCCCTCCTCAGGCTACCATCTGTGGTAATTGCCTACTTCTCAAATTACCCAATACGAGCTTTCGCCACCTCGAGTTTCTCCTCGAGCTTAGAGGCCTTGTCTTTAGCAAATGCAAGCTGCCTGAGGCGAGCCTTCATCGCCTCGAGCTCCTCCTTGAGCTTGGAGGCCTCATTTTTTGCAGCTGCAGAAGGTTTTCATGCAGACTCAGTACGGTACAAGCAGACATAACCAGCGAAGTTCAGACTCATTACCTTGAGCTCGGGCGGCCTCCTTCTTCAGGGACTCAATCTTGGCCTCCCTTTCGGCCGCCTGCTCCTGCACCATGCGGAGGGCGCCCTTCAAGTTGCCCCACTCAGCCTTGTGCTTGCTGAGTTGGTCAAAGGCTGGGAGTTTATCCTGAAGGAACTCCATCTTGTCCTTGGATATTTTGGTTAAATCCTGCATAAACAACAAACAAAGTCAGCTACTCGGGAGAATCTTCAAGACCCTCCGCTCGGTTCCACGAACCGAGTGGAGGCTCGGGGGCTACACCCACTAGGTGCACTGATTGTGTCCCCAGTGTGGAATTTATAGCTTAACAATGAACCTCCGCTCGATTGCTCCAGTCAGCCGGAGGCTCGGGGACTACTCTCCGGAGGGTGCATCGTCGATGCATTCACAGGAAAAAGAACAGAGAAGAAAAGACAAAGAGCATACCTTCATCAACGGCTGGAGTTTGCTGTTCATCAGATTGGCACTTTCCTTCAAGGTCTTCAGCAGCGCCGGGAGCGTCTCTCCAAGGTAGGCGGCGGTGTTCATTGCCTCGTCCCATTTCTCCACCTCCTGGACGTCATCAATTTTCCATAGGACTTTACTCCGATTCGCGGGGTTCATCTGCCGAACCCGGAGCAACTGGATGCCCACTTGGTAGCTTGGTGGAGGAGGCAGCACGTGGCTAATCTTGATCTCCTCCGCTGGCAGTGCCAAGTTCCCCCTGTGGTCCGGTGGGACGGCCCCCGCTCGACTCAGGCCTGCCTGCTCTGTCGCGGCAGGAGCCTGCGCTCCGGTGCTAGGCCCTTCCGGCCGAGGAGCAGGCGGCGGGGTCGGGGATGCACCGTCCTATCGGGGGGAGGGCTGCGGCGGAGGAGCTTCCGCAGTCTTCGGAGGAGACGAGGGTCGGGCCTCCGACCCCAATCCACTTCCACTCTGGCCGGGCACCTAGGCACCCAGTTTGCCCTTTGGGACATCCACCGGTTTCCTCGGCCTATAAAGGCATTCGGGCTATCGTTACGATCCGCGATAAAATATAAAGGCAAAAGATGTTCACTCGGCAACATACCTGGTGGACCTAGGCAAGGGGATATGCCTCCTGGGCCTTGGGAACCGCTGAGCCAGCGTGGCGGTCGTCGAGGCTGGCGGCGCCGAAGGTCGTCCTGCCCTTCGAAGGCGGCGTCAGTCGTGCGTTTCCTCCTCCAAATGAGGGGGATGTTGTCTTCTTCTTCCTCCTGAGGGTCCTCCCCAGGGGCCACGGCAGTCGGCAGAGGGGTGCTAGGCTCCTCTGCTGCGTGCGTTTCCCCCTTTGACGATCTGGCGCCGGCGGCGGAAGATCCGGCCGTCCCCTATGGCAGCTGCCCGCTGCTGGGGACGTCGGCGTACTGTGGTTGGTTTTAGATCTCATTCTCCGGCAGGGGGGCCTTGGAACTGAACCCGAAGAGGTCCTGCGATTGCGGGGTGCACAGACGCAGACCGAATATGACTCGATGAAAGCACACACTACAGATAACAACGTCTGAAGATTGACCCCGACTAAAAGGAGTCGGGTGCTCGGAGGTATCCATATCCGTCCCTGGGGCCATTAGCCTCTCGACTTGGTGCCTAACCTCCTCTTCCATGAGTTCACCGGCTGACTCCCGGGTTACATCCTGATGATTGGTATACTCATACATTGGATGAACCCTAAGCTTCGTGGGTTGGATCCGGCGGCTGATGAAGGTCGCGACAACCCCGGTCCCAGTGACTCCCGACTGGAGCGCTTGGGAGAGGTGGGCCATGAGGACTTCAACCCCGGGACGTTCCCAAGCTTGCGAGAGCTCGGTCCAACTCAGCTTGACTTCGGGAGGCTGACCCTCGAACCTTGGAAGCGAAGGCTCAGGCTTAGAGTAGTAGAACCACTCCGAATGCCATCCCTTGTTGGAAGACTAGAAGGGCAGCTCCAGGTAGTACTTGACGGCTCCAGTCATCAGCTGAAATCCAGCGCCCCTAACAACAGCCAGGCTGTTCTTGCTCGGCTGAGGCTTGACGATGAACAGCTGCTTCCATAGCGCGCAATGTGGCTCGATCCCGAGAAAGCACTCGCAGAGCGTGATGAAGCACACGACGTGCAGCATCCTGTTGGGGTTGAGGTTGTGCAGCTTCAGCACGTAGAAGTAAAGGAGTCCGCGCAAAAAGGGATGCGCGGGGACCGAGAAGCCGTGGTAGAAGAAGGAGGAGTGGACCACAATCTCACCCGTGTTAGGGGTGGGGAAGTCCTCTCCTTTGGCGGCCCGCCAGTCGATCAGCTCCTTTGGCAGCAATACCCCGGCCTCCACCAGGGCACACAGCCGAGTCTCCATCGCCGTGGACTTGGACTAGGGAGCCATTGTGCCGGATGAGAAGTTTGCTTCACCGAGTGTCGCCCACACTAACGCATCCTCCTCCTCCTCAAACAAATTAACCTCCTTGATGGGCATTTAGCGGCGGCGGACCGGATCTAGGGTTTTTCCGGATTCCCAATTTGGTTTCGGCCGGCTAAGATGGGGAAGCAGACACGCAGAACGCAGTGAGATGGGCTCTTCACAGTGGCGAGATGGGCGTGGAAATGGCGAGGGCTTGGATTCAGTGTGAGGCGGCGCTATCGAGTTGGCAGGGCGCGAGGAAAAAGAAGGGACTGTTGGGCGCAGAGGAGACAAAGGTTTGAATGCATGGGAGGAGAACGGTCCACGATGCGTTCCCCTATAAAGGGGACAGGCTGGCGGCATGACGGTTCTGCTTCCACAGGTGCGACTCTTCCGCGTCCATGCTGCTACTCTCCCGTTTCCACGCCGCGGCGTTACCGCTTCCTGCGCCGATTTGACTAAGGGTTTCAACAGTTGGTCTTCCGGAGCTAACAGCCATTTGAATACACCCCAAATAAAGGGCAACGGTAACGTGCCTTCAACGGGCCACTAGTCGGTTACCGAATAACTCAGAACTGAACGTTACGGTTTTGAAGGGTTTCGGTGGTTGGCCTCCAGGGGAACGCAATCACTTGAATACACCCGAGTGAAGGGCAGTTGTGGTGCGCCTTCAGCAGGCCGCTAGTTGGTTGCCGAGCAACTCGAAGCCTCCGGTTTCTCCATCCGGATATTCTGGGACTCTTACCCTAGAATCTCCGGGATCTGGATTATCCGGATCCTATGGAACGTCTGGGCATCGGGCTTCGCAACTCGGGATCGAAGTGTCACAGCTTGTGTTCTGGTTCTGACACGGATTTTGAGGGTATTCCCCCAAAGGGACGCCAGCTGGGCCTGAGTCACTCGGGAAACTGGATACCACTCGGAAATTCAGTCGGGATTCATGGTATGTCCCCCGCTGGGCTATCAGCCGGTCTCCATCCATTGGAAATGACTGGATACCATCAGGACTTACCTGTTAATAGCTCACCTACCATGATATTCCTGCCTTACGGGTGAATATTACTCGGCTTATTATTTTTTCACAGGAGTTCTTTGAGTCCCTCACAATCTCTCTACAAGCAACAAGGAGGCGTGCTCAGGCGGATACCACTCGGGAAACTTGCTCAAGAGATAAGGCAAGCAGCAGTCAGATCGTGAGGGACTCGGGGGCTACTGACGATGACATAGCACTCGGGTATCGTCAAGGAGGACAAAGCCGACCCTCTGGACACAGGATGGGTCGGGCCGACTACTCGGAGTCTGACTTCTGCACGGGGCACCTCAATGACTTGGAGTACAAGAGATAAACATGTGCTTACCCGGAATCCCGGGTGCCCCAACCGCCTATATAAGGCAGGGTAGGGACCCCCCGATCTGTAGGCCAATACTCATACACAAACCCTAGCAACCTTGATGTTCCTTCTCGAGGCCTTGCAATCTCCCAACTCACACGGTGCTCAAGCAATACAATCCACCAAACACAGAACGTAGGGTATTACCTCTCCTTGAGGGCCCGAACATGTCAAAACCCTATGTTCTGTGTGCACCCATCTAGATATATTGTGCGTACGCTGCCCCGTATTCATTATTACCGGATCAAAACACCGACATGACCTATAGCTGAAATTAATCATGTTTAAGAACATTTCTTAGGAACAAGACGCGCAGATTAAATCACATACAGAAACACTAGCTAATGGTTACTCATCCTCATTAGTCATCTTTGTCTAAAAACACCTAGCATAGGTCGGCATTAATTGTTTGTCTTTATTCATCAAATCTAGCTTGAGTGAGTTGTGACAATGAGCATACTCCTGTTGGCGCTAGCAGGCCCATTCACCTCAAACAAAGCATACTATACTGCGGCCCATCACTAGCATACTGGTTGGTACGATTTCTGAGTCACCAGCATACTAGTTGGTACGAGTTTCAGAGTGGGGGAAGGTAACTGTTCACGAATATATGATTTTCTTTTTGATATTGCTACGGCTTTCACCATGTAACTTGCTTCATACTTTGGTTGCAAATTTCCTTTATATAGTCTCTAATATATATTTTGATCAAGACTTTTTATATTTTTAAAATACTTTTATAGAAAAATCTAATAATATCATTTGCATATAACCAACGTTCATTCATTAGCTGTCAAATATGGAAAAATCTGACCACACGCTTTCTCATTGCCTATTTTGGAACGGAGATAGTAGTAAAAATATCTTAAATTACTATTACCTCTGATCTAAAATAAATGATGTCTTAGAAAGTGTACAACTTCTCTATCTTTGACCACTAATTAATATGATCTATTTAGATTAGTTAGATAAAAATAGTACCATTAGACTAGTCATGAAAATAGTTTTATACTATATATTTTTTATGATGATTTACGTAAATATTCATATAAAAATATACGATCAAAACTACACGTGGAGATCATGCACTGTAAAAAGTGTCATGTTTTTAGGTGTGAATCCAGTTATAGCACTTTCAACTAACAAATCTAGATACATTTCTTATTTGTTAGTAATCAAAATTACAAAAGTTAAACCGCACAAGAGAAGGGCGCATTGGAACACTACGTTGAAATTCGCTCAAATTGTATATGGAAAAGTTACTGTTATTTTAAAATTAACCTGGGTCGAAATTTGTTTCAATTCTGACTCTTTTGGAGGCACACATGGACAGTGATTGTTGTGTTATATAATTGATAACATGCATCGGAATTCCTCCATGTTTCGGATTAGGAATAAGCGACTTATAGGCTTTCATGTCTACCTTATATTGGTTAATACAATGTGTAATGATGGCAAGGGAGACATGCTTGATCTTATCAATAGATCATTATTAAAATTTAGATGTATCAATTATTGATTGGTTTTTGCAATTTATGTCTTATTAAATTTGTTATTGATGAATTGCACATGTTTATAATTGCTCTAAAATATGGGAGAGGGGCAATACGAACATTGATTTCGAGTCCATGCAGCTAGGGTAGTTATTTTCCAGGAGACACCGTGAACTAGCAGCAAGGATCCATTGTGAATTTGAATTTTCAGGAAGTTCTATTGAAGTAGGAGGACAATATGATGCCAAAGAGAGTTGAGAGAGAAAGCGCGGAGGCTGTGGAGGCAGGGTGTTAGAGAAAATAAGGGGTTGGCAAAGGGTTATATCCTCTGCGGCGCCATGTCCTGGCCACGTCATCACACCATGGCAGCTCGGCCGCCACGGTGACAAGGTATGCGGTCTCACTGACCGTGGCGCCATAGAGTCCTGAAACCTTCGCAAGGGTCAGAATTGAATTTTTTTTTGGCTAGTGTTAATTTGAAATACGAATACGGAATCAGAATCTATCGGTTACGAATATGGGATAATGCATGGATACAAATACGAAATCAGAATCTATCGGTTATGAATACGGGACGAATACGGAGCGAATACAATTCCGTAGCGGATATTTTGTCGGATGTCGTGATAAGCTGATAATATTAGAAAACATATGTAACACCCAAACATATATTCATAATTTCACAATTATGCATAATTACAAATAATCTGTGACTATGTATAGACATAAACATACACATCCACGCAAAAACACATGTCATAAATTTTTATATAGATAATTAAAGTGCACGCAAAGTTCACATAAATATAACAAATTAACATCATTACATGGCTCTTTCCTTCTTTTTTGCAGCTGCCAATTATCATCTATCCAATGTACAATAATGCACATATAACTTAAGTTTTGTCCTGCTCTCCACATATCCATAGTTGCAGTAAAGCGAGACGAAACAGATTCAAAATGCTCATACAACTTTTGTTGTTCCTCTATGTACATCTCTATTATATTTTTTCTTGTAGTTATCCGACACTTAAATGAAAAATCAGGACGCAGAGATTTGACGAAGTCAACAAAGTACTCATACTCAACCATGTTAAAGGGATAATCATGCATAAAAATTGCCAATTGCCACTTCTTTAGACTAACTTCAGCATCACACCTCCAAGCCTGAAGAGTGGAAGTATTGTCTTCACCTTTTTCTAGTTTGAGTGTTTGATGTCCCGCCTTAATATTGTGCTTGGATTCCAAATGATTTCGAAACGCCGTTGTGCCCCTGCTGGTCTCAGCTCTGGCTTTGTACTTACACCTTTTGCATGATGCTCACAATTCTTCCACCTCTTCACTATCAGGTCGCAACGTCTTCGCCTTTTCCTTGGTGTAGTGCTCCCATACTGCTGAGCTACACTTCTTCTGCTTCTTCGCAACATGAGGCAAATTATCTTCACTACTCTCAGTTGTCAGCTCTCTAGTCGTAGTAGCAGCAGCAGCACCATCTCCTTCCGTGATTGCCAACGGCACAACATCAACCATAGCAAGTGATGCTGCAATACTTGTGGTGGCACTCAGACTTGCGCTTGATTCCATCCTAATTGCTAAAGACATTACATCAAGCACTAATCAAACATCGAAGTATAACTTACCCTAGCCTTTTTAAAAGCAATTAAGCATAATTAACCCTAGCCTTCTTGTAACTTTGTAAGCAAATCAGGAGTCAGGACACTTGCTCGGCGTCTAGATGCAGAGAATGATGCTATACGTGCAGATTGTCAAACTACATGCAGATAAATGATGCTATACGTGCGTCTACAGCTAGAACACATTTATCATCAACTACACGTGCTTGGCCTTGTGGAGCTCTGGAGGTGACCGACTGGCTTACCGCTGGCGCACGAAGAGGGGGAGGTTGCAGCGCTCTTCTAACATGGTCTGGTGGCACAGCGGCGACTGGACAGCGGCCGAAGAAGCACGGCGTTGGAGAAGCACGGCGTGGGAGAAGGGAGCTTGGGCCTTAGGGTCTTAGCCTCTCAGGGACATTGGCAGGCGGCAGGGGGTCATCCAGCAACGAGCGGCAGCGAGCAGCGATGGAAGAGCCGGTGGAGGCGGGCCGGCGGGAGCTCTGGAGGAGGCGGCAGTGGCCGGAGGCAGACGGACGGGGACCGCTGGGCTGTGCCGGGCGAGACCTGCAGGCGGGGGCTGCGCCGGGAGCCCGGGAGGTCTGCAGGCGGTGGCGGCGCCGGGATCTCTGCAAGCGGCGACGGCGCCGGGAGGTTTGGAGCGGCGGCGCGGCGGCGGTGGACTGGGTGGAGTAGGGTTGTAGCCTGTAGGGGGGGCTAACGGGAGATGGGAGTTGGGGAATTGGGGAATTGGGGTTTGGGAAACGGCTGAACGGAATGGGGCGGGCCGGCCAGCGCCTAAGAGCAACTCTAGCAGATTCCCTAAATCCCCTTAGTCTTTAAAAAAACTGCTATTATAAAGAATAGAGGGCAAAATTCTACTCTAACAGATTCCCTAAACCTCCCTCTATCCCTAAAAATTTTAAAGGGCACTTTAAAGGGGGAGAGAATATACAGTGCACTGTATCCTGGGGAATTTGGGCGCCACGGACATTTCAGGAGTCGCCGCCGCCCCGTGTGAGCTTCCCACCGCCCGCTGCCCCTGCTCCCTTCTCCCCACGCCGCCGGCCCCTGCTCCCTTCTCCCCGCGCCGCCGGCCGCTCCCGCACGGGCGCCCGCCTCGCCGCCACTGCGCACGGGCCGGCCGCTCCCGCGCCTCCCGAGCTCCCGCCGGCTCCCGAGCTCCCGCGCCTCCCGAGCTCCCGCTGCCCCGCTGCCCCCCCCCCACGGGCCGGCCGCTCCCGCACCTCCCGAGCCGCGCCGCCGGCCGCTCCAGCATGAGCGCACGCGCCACCCCGCCGTCCCGCCGCCCACCGCGCCGCCGGCTACCACGCGCGCCGCTGCAGCCGGGGGAGCGCGGCGGCCGAGGGAGCCGTCGCGGCGTGGGGAAGGACCGGAACGGCGCCGCCGGCATGGGGGAAGGAGCGACCGGGCGACGGGGGTGGCGGCGTGAGGAGGCGAGTCGCCGGCGCCGGAGCGGATCGGGAGCAGGGCCGGCGTGCGGGGAAGATGGTGGCGGCGGCGTGAAGGTGGGGTTGGGGGGAACGGGCGTCGGGGGCAGGGGAAAGAGGCAAAAAAAATTATAAAGATTGAAGTTTAGGGAATCTGAAAATTTTAGAGTGCTTTGAAGTCTTTAAAAAAATTTTAAGAGCACTCTAAAACTGTTTTAAAGGCTCTCTTTTTAGGGAATCTGCTAGAGTTGCTCTAACAGGGCAGCGGGCTAATGAGCTATCGGATAATCGTTCATATATTACCGAAAAATTACAAATATTCTCGGATACGAACATATAGTATCTAAACCGTATCTGTATCCGTATCCGAAAATGACTATTCAAATTCAATTCCATATCCGAAAATTATGCAAAATTGCAACCGAATACCGTCCGAGGTTGTGCGGTCGGACGGAACTGCACAGAAGCGCACAGTATTCGTAACAAATCGTAAGTAAGACCATCATATATTACACGTAATGACGTAGGCCCCAACCGCCGGCTCTCACCTCCTCCTCCCCCGCCGCCAGATCCGGCGCCCCGGCCCAAATCTCGCCCCGCCGGCCCGGCTACTGCCGTCCCCGAGCTCACCGCCCCGCCACCGCCCTCCTCCCCCGCCGCAATTGATCTGGCATCCTGCCACTGCGAGGAAGCAATGACTGACCATACGTTTGACAATGACGATGAAGACGGTCCAATTTCCTTCAAGAGTTCAAATCCTCGGCCTTCGTGGTCTGGTCAGCCAAACAGTTCTGCAGAACATAGTCAAAAGAGTAACATGGTGGATAAGAGTAAATTGAAAAGACCTCATGTGGAAGATGACAAGTCGGATGATCCAGATGATGAGAAACCACTTGCGTTAAGGAAAAAGGTTGATGCGAGGAAATTGAAGAGAACCAATATAGGAGGTGCGAAGGGAGATGATTCAGATGATGATCATAAGCCAGTGAGTTAGATGATCAACTCAGCAAAATTGTCTAGGCTCCAAGGCCAAGAGGAAGGGATTTTTCCTCTTTCTCACTTTTGCGAACTCTAATTTGGGGAGAGAAACACGAAACCGCTGGGTGAGACCTAACTGCGCTCGCTATCTTCTCCCTCATGTCCCTACGTGCGCCTCCATAGGCCTGCGTAGCCGAACGGGGGTGCCTCTCTCTTATTGTCTAGGCTCGTACGTATGACACATGTATTCCAATTCCATTGTTTGCTAATTATATTACATTCGAACTAAACCGAACGCCAATCTCTAGCCAACTAAAATAGATTTGATGGTAGATGAAGGTGGAGCTACTGAACCTAGGTCCAAAAAAGCCCCTCTAGCTCAATGCTACTTTATACAAGTATGATCATAAAGCACACGGTTTTCTAACGGAAGCACGTAACCACCTTTTTATGCGGGGATGGAGTTGTGGCCTTCTGGATGTACAACTCTGGTGTGGATCGAACCTCAAGGAGGTGCTCGACTTTTTTTAGCTCGATATTTTATGGCGCTTTCAAGTTTACATTAATGTTTACAAACTTTGCAGAAACAACGTATCAACTGTTCGAACAGGAGTAACAACATGATAAAACCGTATCGTAATGCCCTATGCCTAGCATGAACTCACATGTCAGAGATTTTTGTAAAGCATACCAGAAACGTAATGCTTTTTGGATAGCTTTTCGATACGAGGTCTTTAACCCTAGAAACATGTGGTGTCTATTTCTCAAAACATAAACTCGTTCTACATGACGCAGGCACTTTGACTTAAATGGCCGATCCCGTAACGCTTGGTTTGATCAACAGGCTTTCTGCACCTCTATCTTGTCTCTAGCTCATGGTTACAAGAAATAAATGAAACAAACTCTAAAATATCCTATACTGTAAAATAACAAATCTTATGCCTTATAGATCAGCATGAAATCTCTACAACTGAACACCATCTAAAAATAACCAGGACTCTATTCTTGGTGCGCCATCCTTTTGATATCTTGCTAGTGGACCCCATCCAAGATCACGGAGGGAAAGACACCATATAAAAATCTTTGGGGACGTGCTCCCTGCGAACTCCTAACTTGCGTGGCAAAAATAAAAACAAGCCAAGCTGCCTTCCGGTCTCTTGCCGTTTAAGCGGTTTTGATCCTCCTTTTCCTCTTTTATTCGTAGAAATTCAACAAAAATATCACAAGAATTTCACAGGAGATAGTTTAGTTCCTATAGAAAATTAGAAAAATTCCTGCGAACCAAAGCACCCTAACGAAAACTCCATGAAGATAAACTTCCTTGTACTCCACGTCTCTTAACAATAGAGGTGGATTCAGTTTAAACCCGCCCTCCTCCTCCCCCGCCGCCGGCGCCCGCCCTCCTCCTCCCCTGCCGCCAGATCCGGCGCCCCTGCCGGCCCGGCTGCTGCCGTCCCCGAGCCGGCCCGCCACCGCCCTCCTCCCCCGCCGCAATTGATCTGGCATCCTGCCGCCGCGAGGAAGCAATGACCGTCCGTATGTTTGACAGTGACGATGAAGACGATCCAATTTCCTTCAAGAGGTCAAGTACCTCCGTGAAGAACAGGCCCAACCCCTCTAAGCAGGAAGGCTCATCGTCTGTGAAGCCACAGTCGACCAGTTCAAATCCTCGGCCTTCGGGGTCTGGTAAGCCAAACAGTTCTGCAGAACATAGCCAAAAGAGTAACATGGTGGATAAGAGTACATTGAAAAGACCTCATGTGGAAGATGACAAGTCGGATGATCCAGATGATGAGAAACCACTTGCATTAAGGAAAAAGGTTAACGAGAGGAAATTGAAGAGAATCAATACAGGAGGTGCGAAGGCAGATGATTCAGATGATGATCATAAGACAGTGGGTCAGATGATCAACTCAGCAAAATTGGCTTCCAATAGCACGAATAAGACCGTTTTGTTGAAGACTGCAGCTAAAGTTGAGCAACCTGATGACGATTCAGAAGATGAGAAACCACTGGCCAGAAGGTTGCCCGATAATGCTGCTTCAAAAAGTAGAGGTAATATCTCTGATGATTCAGAAGATAAGCCATTGGCTGCCCCTTTTTCAGAAGTTACTGGGGGTGCATCCGTGAGTAGTTCAAATTCCAAGGACAAGATCCTACCTAACAAGAAGGGGTTAAACAATAGTGCAAGTGCTCCCCGAAATTCAATCAAAAAGCCAGGTGATAGCAATAATCAAACAAGTTCAGCTCTTAAGAAGGCAAAGCCTTCAGCTGCTTCTGCCTCGGCAAGTGTCAAAAGAGGACCCACGGCTGATGGCAATGACAACATACCTCTCGTACGAAGACTGACAATGGGTGAGTCTTCAAAAAGCAAGCCACCTGCAAAGAATATTATGAAGAGTCCTTCATCTTCTAAGAAGGACAACCAGAAAGTGAAAATGGAAACAAAGAGAATAATGGAAAGTTCCCAGTTCTCAGAGACAATGAAGGTCTGTCAAGGATCTGGCGGTGGAAAGAAATGGTCTACTTTGGAGCACAATGGTGTTCTTTTTCCCCCTCCGTACAAGCCTCATGGTGTCAAAATGCTTTACAATGGGCAACCTGTTGATCTGACTCCAGAACAGGAGGAGGTGATATGTATAGAGCATTAGCTGCTTATTGCTTTGTTTTATAACTTCAGTTTCGTAGCAATGAGAATGATGTACTGATCAGGCTGCTCCTGAATCAAGATCACGCTTCCATCTTTTTGTTCCTCAGCTAATTCTCTGTGTTGCAGGTTGCAACCATGTTTGCTGTGATGAAAGACAGAGAGTATGCGTCCAAGGAAACATTTATCAACAACTTCTTCACCGACTGGAGAAAAATTCTTGGTAAAACCCATATTATCAACAAGTTCGAGCTTTGTGATTTCACACCGATCTATGAATGGCACCTCCGAGAGAAGGAGAAGAAAAAACAGATGACATCAGAGGTAGATTTTTATGAATTTTTATGGTAAAGCTCTGCATGTCTGGCTTGTTCTGCAGAATGAAATTGCAGCTCATATTGTTGTGATCTCTAAAATCTCACCGTTGTTTTTTTGCTGACTTATGACTCAGTCGCGTCCATACTTGAGTAGGTTGGAGAACGCAGATTTATCCTGCCTCCATCATCTGAAGTATTTAATCTTAATAATTCTTTCTTTACAGGAGAAGAAAGCATTGCGGGAAGAGAAACTGAAACAAGAGGAGAAGTTTATGTGGGCTGTTGTAGACGGTGTTAAAGAGAAGGTCTTTTTTCTATTGATATTTTTTTAAATATAACTTAGGCCTTGTTAAATCATAGAATAGATAGTTCACTCTTTTCCTTTTCATTTTTTATTGTATTAGACGGACACATTTTTATTAGTCAGTAATCAGTAATTGTTAGGTTGACCATACTAAATTATGCGTGGGGCGAACGCCCTGCTGCGGGATCGCTGTGGACGGCAGCGCTTTACAAGCTGTTGGTTGTGGTGCCAGGTAGAGTTGAGGCTTCAATGCTTCCCCCTTCCGACCTTGGATTCTGAGGCTGGGGTCGGATCTGGAGCCGGGCACGCTCGTTGGCTAGGTGATTTCGCTACGAGTCTTAGCACTTTCTTCACTGTTATCCGTTCCCCGCGATGGCAAGCTGACTCCCAATTGGTTGCCCCTACGACGTTGGGTCTTAGCTCAGATGGCCCTGGGTTCTGGGGTGAATGTGTCTCCCGGCGGCGGATGTGGTGGGCCTGGCGACGAAGGCCGATGCGAACTCATCATTGGGTCGTTGGTTACTACTGTTGTTCGGTTTTTCTGGAGTTGGTCTGGCCCCTGCGGCATCTGTGCTTGGCCTTGGCATGTGGGATCTCCTGCTGCTTGGAACTCTTCATCCAGCTGTTACCTCAACTTTGTTTGGAGTTCGCAAACAAGGCCGACATTCCAACAGCGGACGGGAAGTCAAAGCTTCGTCGTCTGGGGTTTGTCCTAAGCTGCGCCACCATCAAGGAATCCAGCAGAGGTAGTCCATCAAGGAGCAGTGCCGTCCGAAGGTGCAGAAGATGTGGAGCGTGGATCGCAGGCAGATATCATTGGCTAGGTCTAGTTTGAGTTTATTTCTGCCCCCTGTCGTTTAAGGGCTCCTTAATTCCTACCCTCTCGCTGTTGGGCTTTCGACATCTCTCCTAGCTATGCTCGTCTACCATAGTTTCTAGGGTCTTGCTGTTGGACTTTTAGCATTTTTCCTCTGTGTTGTATCTGCAAGCTGGTCTCCCCAGCGGTACGGTGTGCTTTTTAACCTTTGTTTGACATTGCCGGTGGGGCTTTATTAACTTAAAGCCGGGCTGAAAAAACCTGTTCTCTAACTAAATTAAGATTTTCGCACCAGACGCGGAGAATGGCATGTTAGTATGATATAAACGATTTCCTTACTGGAAGTGAAGACTTGCATTGTTGTTCATATTCTTGTACATGCATAGCAGTTGTGATGTCCTTGCTAAAAATGTTTGCTTATTTTAGGTTGGCAATTTCAGAATAGAACCACCTGGCTTGTTCAGGGGACGTGGAGAGCATCCAAAGGTGCAGATGAGAAAACATTTAATCATATATATATATATATATATATATATATTTCAAGTGAGGGCCTTCAATTTAAGGCTCTCTATTAAATTGTTTTAGATGGGAAGACTGAAGCGACGCATCCGACCAAGTGATATTACAATAAACATTGGAAAAGGGAATCCAGTCCCAGTGTGTCCTATACCTGGAGAAAGGTACCCTAAAAGTTCTTTAGTTCTTGATGTTAAGCTATATTTGTGAAGGGGCTTCTAGCATGTATACATTCTTGATTGGTCATGTGTTCTGCAGCTGGAAAGAAGTCAAACATGAAAATACTGTTACGTGGTTGGCCTCTTGGAATGATCCGATAAGCCAAAAAGATTTCAAGTATGTTTTCCTGGCGCCAAGCAGTTCACTAAAGGGACAAAGTGACAAGGAGAAATATGACAAGGCCCGAAAATTGAAGGTGAGGAAGTCTGTTTTGTGATTCATGGAGGTTTTGTGTCCCCATATACAATAGTTGTCTTCCTATGGCCATGGCAGGATCACATATACAACATTCGTGTAAATTACACGAAGGAATTCAGTAGCAAAGATCAGGCGAAGAAACAAATTGCAGTGGCAACATACCTTATAGATAAACTAGCCCTCAGGGCGGGCAATGAAAAGGTATATCCTACTGGACCTGTAGTTATCAAATGGTATTCCATTTTATCCTAGAAGGTTGGGATAGTATGTCTGTTGGCAATGCACTGTACCCATGAAAGCTGCTGCATAAATTCTTCTGCTTTTACGCTGGATACATAACTATGCTTTGCTTTTATGTGTCTCGTCAGCATGGTGACGTCATGATCTAAAATAACCCTTTTGCATCAAGACTACTCCATAAAGGATTAGTGGCCACAATTAAATGTACATGATGACCATTCTTCTATCGAAAATCTATTCCTTTCAGCATACATCCTTCTACAGTTTTTGTTAATTTCTATTTAGCTTTGAGCTTCGTTGACATATGTTATCATGCTACTTCAATCCTTTTCAGGATGTCGATGAGGCTGATACTGTTGGTTGTTGTACGCTGAAGGTTAAAAATGTTACTTATCTGCCTCCAAACAAGCTGCAGGTCTTGATCTTCATTCTTTTTTCTTGATGGAAATTAATTTTGATGCTATCTGATGTTCGATTGCCTTTTCAGTTTGACTTCCTTGGTAAAGATTCTATAAGGTACTTGAACACTGTAGAGGTTGAACTACCTGTATACGAGGCGATTAAGGAATTCTGTGCTGGTATCTCCCATGCTCTTTTCCCATCCGTCCATCTCTTCCTGCCCTAGAAAAATCATTCACATCTATTTTCCATACTGGTTTTCTAGGCAAAAATGAGGGAGGACTTGTCTTTGACAAGCTGGATGCAACTAAACTAAATGCTCATCTGAAGGACTTGATGCCTGGCCTTACTGCAAAAGTTTTCCGTACATACAATGCTTCCATCACTTTGGAGACTATCGTAAGTTCAATGCAAATTTCACTGTTTCGTAGCAGGTCTCTGTTCTCTACTATTATGTTGCACTGTTTAGGCTTGCACAGGATCGGGGCTTGATGAAGTGATTAGCTGAAGTTTGTCACGAGTAAAACAATTTAGGAGCATCTGTTGTACTTCTTTTTATTTTGGTGCTGTAATATTCATAGCTGTGCTTGTACCTGCAGCTCAAATCAGCAGCAAATGTTTAGTTTGTCAACGACACATAAAGATCATCGTATCTTGAGTTACTGCAGTTATCTGGTTTTTTCATATTCCCAGAAAAGAATGCGTAAAATTATTATATGTTTCATGTGACTACCATGTTATGTCGTAATATATTTTGATTCGAATAAATTTATACGCGTGATGGTATTACAGTTGAACAGAAGATGGAACCCTTGACATAGTCGCTGTGTATGAACGAGCAAACAAAGAGGTAAAATCTGTCACTCTTGAGGAAAAAAACTTGCATCATCACTCTGCTGGACTCTCAACGATGCTTCTCGTTTACTCAGGTTGCTATACTCTGTAACCATCAGCGTGCTGTCTCAAAATCACATGATTCCCAGATAAATAAGTTGAATGACAAGATTGATGAATTAAAGGTTGGTTGTTGGCTGCAAATGATTAAGTCAAATTTATGCTTGTCCTGTAAACTTTTTGTCGTCATTTGCTTCTTTTCTCTAGGCCCAGAGGGATGAGTTGAAAGCAGAGTTGGAGAAAGCAAAGAAAGGAAAGCCTCTAGGCTATGATGAAGATGGGAAGCGAAAGAGAAAATCGACCCCTCATGGGAAGCGAAAGAGAAAATCGACCCCTGAAGCGTACATCTCAATCACAGATATATCATATTTTGTACTTACCTGAACAAAGAGTGGACACAATCTCATAAATCTACTTGCAGGTTGGAGAATAATATCTCTCATATTGAAACCAGGATAAAGGAAAAGGAAAACGCTAAGAGAAAAAAGGAGAATTTGAAGACAGTAGCACTAGGAACATCAAAGATCAACTACCTTGATCCTAGAATTACCGTGGCGTGGTGCAAAACCCATGATGTCGCTATTGAGAAGGTACCGTAGTTTAAGTACTACCACTCGCTGCTTTTATTGGTCCTATGAGTTTTCAGCATGGCTGCTCCTTTGTTAATCTCGTAGGTGCATGCTTATATTAATCAGTTATAGCACACACTTAGTATATCATACTTGGTGTGCCATTCTGTTTCCCTGCCTTTGAAATATTTACTCCAAATATTCAAAAGATTTTGGTCAAGTCTCTAACCCTGGAGGGTGGTCAACCATATGTCCATAACGGTATATAACATAATAAACTTTTCAATTATCATTTATCTATAGGCACAATCCAACCTTGTAGAAAGCCACATAAACCTTCTTTCTATATAAAGCTTCCTATCATGTGCTTCATAGTCGAAGTTGCATTCCACAGGCAGCGAAGTTCTATTTTATACTTCTGCTTTCCTCTAATATTTCAAACGATTAACCTGGTTATTATCATTTCATAGTCCTTAACACAACCTGTTTGGCTTGGCTATTTGTTTATGACAGATTTTCAGCGAGACAATTCGAGCGAAATTTGGATGGGCGATGGATGTTGGCCCAGATTTCAGATTCTAAGGGCTGCCTGGTCAGTCAGCGGCCCCTAGTAAATTGGATCATCTTCCAGCCCCCTTCTCCCGGACACTAATCTCAGCTACGAAAGGAAGAGCTCGGTGTTTTTGTTTTCTTTCCATGTCTCCCTGCTCCCAGAAAGAAGGAAGCACCCGCCATTCTATTTGTAGGCTCTTTTTTCTTCGTCCTTATCTTTTTCTCCTGTACTTGCCATCTTTCGATTGCCTTTGTTCTGCGTGCGCTTGGGCCGAGGAATTTTAGCTCGTGATGGACATTTAATTCATACCGGATTAATCTCAAATATAGCTGACCTGTTGGGTGATGATGTGCCATGATGTTCCGTCTGGCAGAGTAAGCGAGCTGTGCTGCGTATCTACTTGAGAACTGGTGGTGAATGGCAATGGAAGAAATGCTAAGGTACGTGTAAGTTTTTATCGAAAGATGCTTCACTCGTGGTGCCATGCTCTCTTGTATTTTACGTTCTAACAATAATGAATTTGTGCTAGTTATAAATAAACATAAACTCGTGGATCCTCATTTCTAACTTGTTCTACTCCTGCCTCGCTATCACGAATCTGCTCCTGACCTGTATGATTTTGCATGGCACTTTGGCCGTAGCTGGGTTGTGGCACATCTCCTTCGGGCTCCCTTGTCCCAAAGTCTTCCGTGAACACCACGGAGTCACTGAACCCTTTCGTTTCCTAGAAAGAGCTCTGTCGAACACGCCTCTAGCCACGCTGGTTGAGTATGCGCTAGGTTCGTTGGTCCCTAAGAGCCAGCTGGTTGATGCAAGTGCCGTTTGTGTTTGCCTAGTTGCACAAGTGATGCAGCTAAAAACCGTTTCCTTTGTTGCATAAGCGACGCAGCTAAGAAACATAATACGGTTAAAGCTACTATACAAGCTAGTAAAATGTACTCGTCCACCTTAATAATCACTTATTGTACTTTAGTTCTTAATATATACTCCTCCCGTCCCATAATGTAAGGCGTATTTTGATTGGTTAAGATAAGACTTTCACCGTCAATTACTTTATTACTATGTTGTTTATGTGATGTAAAGTCATGATCCTAAGTAAGTATTTTGAATATGGATTTAATGATATCAATTTTATGTCACATAAATCACATACTAATAAAGTAATTATTGATTAAAATCTTCTCTTAACTAATTAAAATATGTCTTATATTATAGTACAGGAAGTACTGTATTTATGAATTCACGCTGCTTAATACATGCTATAATCACTGAAGCAATCGTGTCCTTAGACATACTCCAAAGCTGTATCATGGAGCTAGGTATAGGCCTTTTTCCACAGCCCAAGGCAGCCTTGGGGCCGTACCTATTAGGTTGATACGATTTCGAGGAAGTTACGATATGAGCTCAGAAAATAAAAGGATGATGGTTGTGAGGACGCACGGATACAACCTATAGTCAAAAGGGACCGTGTCAGTGGTTAAACTGAAAGAAGAGTGGCCTCGATGGGCTTCTCAGTTTTCCTGGAAGATGGATCAGATTGACTTTATGTGTCAAAACTACCATAAACGTACACTTATCTAGTAGACCTACTCTTTTAATATGTAACATTTCTTTTTTTTTGAGAGGGAACTTCATTATATTAAGTCAAGGAAAACAAACACACAGGAACAGTACAGGTGTCCGGAGAAAGGACTAGAGGGGGACAGCTGTCGCCTACATTTGCAGAAAGGTCCTCAAAGAACTGAAAATAACAATCAAGCCCCTGGACCGAGCAGCAGCAACCGCTACACCGGACTCCTCCTTCCCGCCGACGAGCCGCCGAGCACGCAGAGAGGCGACGACCACGGCGCGGCCAGCAAACCTGCAAAAGAAGAGGACAAAGCCTCGGAGAAACGCCGCAAGAGACACCAGCCGCGGACGGCGGAGCTGAGGATCCGAAGAAGGCGCATCGGCGGGGGCAGCGCCCCAAGCATCGCAGAGAGAGAAGCCGCGCCACAGATCGGGGTCCTCCGCGCCACCTGCAACGACACGAAGAAGAAGGAAGAGACCCAGCAGCCACGGAGGAGGCGCCACCGGAACCGGAGACGCCGAGCCGATGAGCAAGCAGACCATCCCTCCACCAGACCAACCGGGCAGCACACACAACAAACAAACGAAGAAAACAAACCACCACTGGCTCCTCACCGTCGCCGAAGAAGGCTCCTATGAGCCGGATTTGGAGCCGGGAGACCAAAACTCCTCGCACCGCCAGGGGACCCGACAAACCGGCGGTGAAACGGAGCAACAAAAACGGGACCATGGAGGGTCCTATCTACAAGAACGGCCGAGGCCGCATCGCCCCCCGTCTCGCGGTGCCCGGAGGCGACCAGAGACGAAGAGGAACGCCGGCCCCGCCGGCGAGACGGGGGAAGGCGAGACGGGGGAAGGACCAAAGGCGCTGCTTTCCGCCTCTCTGAACTGTAGCAGGGGGAGGGGAAGCGGAGTAATTTGGTGCGCCAAGGGTAATATGTAACATTTCAGAGCAATCGAGAATGCGTGTGCATCTCCAGTTTCTTCTACGAAAGCAGAGAAACTGCATGTTCAATGCGGAACAGTTTTTGCTCTGAAATGTTTTGCTGAGCAGCACTTCCACGATAGTAAATCGTGCTAAAAAGAACCATCCATGTAAGCCAAGGAATATAGCATATATATTAGTATAATGTACCAGGAGACAAAACTAAACATGACACGTTCTGTCTATGTTCCATTTACTGGATTGTAACAACCAAAATTAGCCAATGAGATGATACAACAACAACAAAATCAATTACATACTTGGGCTTAGTTCCCCACAACACCTTCTGCTCCTGCCGGTCCTTTGCTCACCCAGTATTTGTAAGCATAATAAGCAGAAGACACAACTAGGGCGCCAAGGACCACGTAGGTGATTATCGTGGTCAGACCAATTTGAGTAGGGCCCTTCTTCTGTTTGCTTTGTGCCAGCAATGCCTTTGGCTTGATCTTCGCCATGGTTCACTTCTGATAATGCCAAGAAAAGAATCAGCATAGCGAAGTTTTACAAGGTAAAAAAGGATTCTATGATTTGTGCTGAACATGACACAAAATGTTTTTGCTTCATGTGTAATAAAATGCATTATAAGCTTATGAACAGCTGGATTTCTTATACCAGTCAGTAATAACTAGAAACATCAGGTTGCACAAATAACGTGCCTACAGTGTCAAACAATGCACTAGTAGTGATGTATGAATCCAAAGATTATAGTGTTGTACAGCACATAAATAACAGACGCACGCACAGTGCCATAACATAAATAGAATAACAGATTAGAGAAAATGGTGTGTTCAGAACTTCAGATTGCAGGTACTATTTGTGGCTTCAAATCATAACAATGACGCCTTGTAGGTTGGATACTTAATTCCATCTGGATTGACTTAACTTACATGCCATAGGAGGATGGCTTCTATAGATTATAGTCTCAAGATAGAGCCGGGAACCAATAGTAAGAGTGATTTGGGGAACAGCTGAGCAGCATTTTGCTAGGCTGCTAGGCCGGTGGGCGTTGCCAGTGACTTTAGTCCCACCTCAGTTACGGGAGGAGGCTAGGACCAGCTTATAAGGGAGAGTAGCCATCCTCCCTTTGGACTAGTCTTTTAGGATGGAGAGGGCTCTCCGCTTGTAAGGCTGTGTTCGATGCGCAGAAACGTCCGAACGTGGGCTGGAGGTTGGGAGCTGGGCCTGGGACGCTAACACATTTGAGGTCCTGGAAGTCATGTCATGCCCACAGGCAAGCTATGGGGCTTGCAGTTGAGAAATGTTGATGTTCCCGTTATATCTTCTGTCCTTTACATTTTACAGAAGGAACAACTAAAAAGACTGGTGCTTTCACTAACAAAATCAGCAGTGATGGACCTGACAACGTCATGGTATAAAGAAACATTCATGTAACATTATTCACTTGTAATACTTGGCAACTCTCGTATGGATCACAAAAATTGAGAAGTTCATTCTCCTTTTATCGAGTTTCATTGTCTGAACTCCAGTCTAACATGATAGGTAACACAATAATGACACTAAGCGAGTGAAATAAGCAACTGTACCCTTAGGCCTTAGCTTGAAATTATATGTCTTACTTTTCTACTGGAAAAGATCATTAGTTAAAATGGAAAGTTAGTGAAATTGGTAGTTACAATAGGAAGCTACTAACAGACTAAAAAAATAGCTAAAAGAAATCTGATGATGTAGAGTAAGATAATTCAACCAGAAAGTGGAGATGATGTACCAAAATAACAAATGTAAGTTTGGATACAGTATTAAGAAAGTACACTGGTCAAGTTCTAGTCCATCCTAGCTGGAATGGACATATGAAAAAAACTCATTTCATTATCATGCAAACAATCTACAGTACTAGAGTAAATCTACTCTCACTTGCCACCTCTAAATGTCCAACCGGATGAATACAGTTCATAGCAATATTTGGACGCTACAGCTTCCTCTACCATTTGCACATCCTTCACTATCTTATCACTGAAATTCAAGAGTCCTCTTCCATACCTTGAGTAGTGCCGTACCATGGTTTGATGTAGCTTGATAACTGGCAGCAGGACTGTCCCAGGTCCTAACTAGACACAAGGAGCACATACCAATTTTTCTTGCGCCAATCGACTCCCGGATAGAGTCAAATATAAAGATTTGAATTGACCAAGCCAGCACGGTGTGATTGGGAATCCTAATGGGTTCGTGATCAAAACCGGTACCCCACCCATGAGAGCAACTGAATTGTGCGTGGCGTACCATAACCTCAACCACCCAAATCTCCATGGAAGCAAGCAGAGCAAAGCAAAGGCAGATTCAGGATGCCACACGGACGCACGCACAGTATGCCTAGAACCATATACATTGAACCACGATCCGAGCATCGATCTCACGAGAACGATCCTTTCAACACTCCTGACCCTCCTTAGACCGCGTGACACAAGGCCATCTAGAGATAGCTACGCTTGCGACGGGACCAGATCGGGGCCGTATGACACGAGCAAACACAGGAACACGGATCCATCGCACGCTAAAACTACATCACTGCATCCTGGAGAAGACGAGAGCTGGGATCTACCGGGGCAGAGGAGGAGACCGTGATCCCGAACCAATCCCCGGAAAAACATATGGGGATTGAATCTAATTTTGCAAGCAATTTCGGCTGTAACCGGCCGGATCTACCAACAATGGACATAGATCGAACTTCGATTGCACGATCAGGGTTCCATACCTTTGCCTCACGACGAGGAGGGCGTGCTCTTCTCGAGAGGAGGAAGACCGGAGGAGGAGGGAAGCGCGCGAGAGGACGAAGAAGACCGCGGCGTCAGAACCTAGAATACGTATATACAAGTGCTGTAGTGCGAAGAGTCCCACGTGCGCTGCTTACCTGGCGGCGTCTAGCGCGTCTGCGCTGAGGTGGCCGCGTGGTGATGGCTGAGCTGGTTGCCACGCTGGAGAACGAGTATTCCTCGTCACGGTGGCTTCTGCCGCGGCATGTTCTCCAAACGGGATGGCTTATCTATTTAGCGCTCACAACCATTTTCAGGCACTAATTAATTTCACTTCGGTACTAACCTCCTCCTCCTTCTACACATCACCACCACATATATATATATATATACTCGTGTGCGACTCTCTTCCAAAGACATGTACAGTGATATCCATTAGCTAAGAAAAGAAAGACTTACGCTCTCTTTTTTCTTTCTCTTCCAAGTTAGCAATTATCTTACATGATTTTGTTAAGAAAAAATAATATCATCTTATTATTTTTTTCGTATAAAAAAATATAATCTTCTTTTTCCACGTAATTGTGTTTTCCTCTTGCCAGTGAGATGATCGAGTACAGTTTCTATTACTAGTAATTCTTAAAAAAGACCGTGCACAAATAATTCGATGAAGGTTTCCCTTTTTCACGGGACATTTGGGAAAGCTTTCTTTGTCGGCTTCTCGACAACGAGCCCATATAGAGGGAATTACATAAATCAGGCCCTGTCCTCGGTATTTGGCCCATCAACGTAAATAATCCCATTTCCCATTCCCTTCCAAAAGACAGCCCATAAATGCCTTCAGAGCATCTAAGGCAGAACATCTTCTATAAAAAAAATATATATATATAAAGCAGAACACCAAGAAGCAATAGTTTTTTAGCAGTTTTTGTCAACGATAGCTATGACTTTGCAGTACAAATTTAACTGTTTAGAAAAGTTATCTTTCCCTAACTTTTTGCAATGTGTCAAAACTTCTATGCTCATTTTCTAAAATGTTGTAGATGATTTAGATCAATCTAAATCTATATGTTCACTTTCTTACAGTCATATCAACTTTTTCAAATCAACAAAAACTTTATTAACAGTCAGACCCTTAGTTGAAGATACAGCGTCAAGTTTCCTTCCCTGTTTGCAAATTCCTAAGCAGCCTTTCGGCATCATATCGACACAGATTCCACTGCAAGTCTGGCTTCAGAGGCTTCAGAGTTCAGACGATCAAACAAAAGCAAGCTGAGAAGAATTAACGAATCGTCAATGACGATGATACATACAGTACTGAAGCTTCAGTACAGCACACGAAGCACACGAGCAGGTGTTCTGGGGCTGATCGAACTCACCTTCTTCTTCTACAAATCCTACCACAAACTACTACCCGTTCCTAGCTGCTACAAGAATCATCGTACACTTATCTAATCACTAATCATCAGGGAATCAAATCAAGGGTTCTTGGCCTTGATCCTGAGCTTCCTCGCAATGGCAGCAGCTCTCCAGTGAGCAGCCTTCCTGCCGCCGCTGCCGCTGTCGCCGCCGCTCTGCTCCATCTCCACCCAGTTGATCACCCTCAGTATCAGCGACTGCGGACAGCAGCAGCCGCCGCTCTGCTTCCGCCCGCCCTCCGTCGCCGACGCCTTGCTCTTCTTCTTCAGCCCCGTCTCCAGCGCAGCCTCCACGAACTCCATGAACCAGCTCCCCGCCTCTGCCTGCATCTGCTTCGCCAGTCTCAGCGAGGAACCGAGAGCAGAGTGCGCTGCGGAAGAAGCCGAAGATGTTCTCTTGTCGTCGCCGCCGTCTCCGCCGCCGCCGATCTTGTCCACGGCGAGGCACTTCCTGCTGGCGTTTGAGCTCCGGCCCTCCTGCCTCGACGGATCCAGCGTGCCCGGCGCGAAAGACACCGATTTGGACACTCCTAGGCCGAAGCCTCTCCTCTTGGACGAGCTCACGCTGATGGCCGCCCTGTTCTGAGCTATCTCCTGCAAGACGTGCGCCTCCTCAGCGGGCTCGTCGCTCGCCATCGCGGCGGCCATCGAGGTGGCCGCCTGGATCGACTCGATGTCGGTCACGGCCTGCACGGCCTCCTGGTGGAAGCTGAGGAAGCTGTCGAAGCAGGTGGCCGGCGCATCCGGCCTCGCCGTCTTGCTCAGTTCAGAGAACATCCTGTAACCAATGCAAATGATCCATCAAACCTTGTCACCGAAACACTGTCGAATCGTCATGAGTGAAACAGCATGTGTGATTGACGACATACGTGTAGATCCTAACTACGTTCTCTGTGGCTGAGGCGTTGCGCAGCGCCTCGAGGGCCGCTTTCTGAGCCTGCTCCCTCTGCTCCACGGCGTCCTGAATTTACCAGCATCATTTCAGTTCAGACACGACAGCATCTACACGCATCAAGACGGAGAGACAAGCTTCATTGCTATCTGATCATACCTTGCCTAGTGCATTGAGCTTCCCCGGCACCGGCACGCGAGCGGTCGACGACGGCCTCTTCTTGGAGGACGTCGCTGTACTGCCGATGTCGTCATCGGAAAGCGGCGAGGAGGGTTCTTCCTCCTTAACCCTCCTGCTCATCGCTCGTGAAGCCGTGCAGCTCATCGTGCTCTTCTCCTGCACAAACGCACATACAGTTTAGTTCCATTGATTCAGCTTCACAAAGGAAAAAAGAATTGCCTTTGGTGTTCAGGTGTGCACACATACAGTTGGGAATGGGCTCTTGGGGATCTTGGGAGGAGGGTCCGCCCTGTCCGCGACAAAGCTCCTGCTCCTGGTAAACAGCCTGGGCAGGACGCTGCTGCTCTTCCTCACCGACGCCGTGCTGCGCGCCGGCGACGGCGTGGCCGCCCGCTCCTTGACCGGCGTGCTGTCGTCGAAGTTGAGCGCGGTGGGCCTGATGACCTTGGGCGAGGCAAGAATCCCAGCGGCGTGGTTCTCGGGTCCCCACGAGCCCCTCTGCGGTGCGGCCGCCTTGCCCCCCCGCGCGGTTGTCGGCTCGGGCGTGCCGACGACGAGCGGGTGGCGGCCCGGGAGCGGCCTGGCGCCGACGATGACGGGGACCGGGGAGCCGGGGTCGAGGCGTTCAACGTGGACGAACTGGCCGAGGTGGAGCTTGTTGGAGAGGACGAGGTCGGCCTGGGCGAGCGGGAGCGTGGCGTAGATGGAGTGGGAGGAGTCGGAGACCTTGACGTAGAACTGGCCGTGCTTGGGCCACAGGTCCTTCTCGTCCAGGTCCGCCGGCACGATGTCCGTGACCTGCAGCACGGCGGTGCGGTGCTCGCCGACGGGCTTGGCGGCACCGGTCTTCATGCCGTCGAGGAGCTTGAGGAGGACGCCCGTGGATAGCGTCGTCATGCTGCTGGCAGCAAGCTGGCGGACATGAAGAGATGGACTCAACTTAATTCAGGTCATCGAATATAGGGATCGGTAGAGAGAAATCGCAAGAAAGCAACAAGTTTTTGGTCTTGCTGCTGACGAAACCAAACAGCTCTATTCGATCAAACCGGAGC
This sequence comes from Stipa capillata, assembly GCA_019208055.1. NCBI lineage: Eukaryota > Viridiplantae > Streptophyta > Magnoliopsida > Poales > Poaceae > Stipa > Stipa capillata. The sequence goes on from JAGXJF010001313.1 coordinate 79,917, forward strand.
CAATTCGTACACAATCTTGAGCCCAAAAGAAGCAAAATTGTGAAAATCTAGCTCAAGAAGATTAAATCTTATCCGGACAGCAGGAGACTCCACCAAGCTTACCGAACCAAGAACCAGGCAAAAAGCGTGGCCAAAATCACCATAGTCCAGAACAGAACAACCCAACTCCCCAAGAACGGCACACACGGATCAATTTCCCGAGTTCAGAAGCAGGGAGCAATGGAGGAGGAGGACACGACGGTGTACCTGGGGGCGGGGGGGAGGACGAGGAGAGATCGAGGGGAAGGAGGAGCTCGAGAGGTGGAGGTGATGTGGTAAAGAATCAGCTGCTGCGGGCGGCTTCAACGGTAAAGAAAGAGAAAAGAGAAGCGAAGGGGTGGCCGGGTGCGGGGATTTGGAACGTTGGGCTGTAGCAAAAAAACCCCAACGGTCGAGTCGAGCTGCGGGGTGAAATGACGGCGCTGCCCCTGCTTGTATTTGTTAAGGCGCAGGAAGAGTCGTCACGTGAACGTGTTATTCATCCTCTCTTTATTTTTCTGCACCTGTAGGTTTTTTTTTGGTTTTTTTCTGAGGTGATCTTCTTTTTGCGGGGAATTTTTTTTGGAGAGAATTTGCACTTGTAGCTTTTCTCTCTTTATTTATTTATCCTGTTTTTCTTCTCGTTTTTCTAAACGAGGGCAATCTTGGATTTCACCATCATTCGTAGCGGAATTGTTCAGACAAATAACGGGAACAACGCATGGCCAACGGTCTCCCAGTCTCGGTCCGGCTGAGAGGAAGCTAGTGCACAGGCCGGGCTGGTTTTCCTTGTACATGGGCTGGTTGCAGCCTTGGCCAACGCATCCGGCTGACGCCATGTTTAATGCGCTTTTATTTATTTGCATGTCAGTAGTTTCAGGTTTGGTCATGCAGCCGATCGACACTCAACTCTCAACTGATATATGTACACTGACTCAAAAAAGAAAAAACTGATATATGTACACCTCCTCATTGTCTCGAACAAATTCTACTCAACTCTCAACTACTCTCGAACAAAATTCCACTCAACTCTCAACTGATATATGCACACCTCCTCATTTTCTCGAACAAAATTCTACTCAAGTCTTAACTGACATATGCACACCTCCTTATTGTCTCGATCAAAATTCTACTCAACTCTCAACTGATATATGTACACCTCCTCATTGTCTCGAACAAAATTCTACTCAACTCCCAAACTGATATATGCACACCTCCTCATTTTCTCGAACAAAATTCTACTCAAGTCTTAACTGACATATGCACACCTCCTCATTGTCTCGATCAAAATTCTCCATGCACGGAACAAACCTAATTAACATAGGAGCAGTAGACTAATATTAGTAACGTTCTTGCTTATTAGCAAATCAGCACGTACGTGTGTAGGTACACTCCCTTGATTGCAAGGTCATCAGTAAAAGAAAAAGTAGTATTAGTAAATAGCAACGTGGGTAATCCGTAAATAAATAAATCTGTGTTCAGAAACGTGGCTGAAACTGACGCAGCAGAGAAGCCAAGAGGCAAAGCATCTCGGTCCATCCATCGCGGTCTCGTTGATCTCTTGCACAAAACCAACGATTGCTTGGCATAATGGCAGGGGCCATGCTGTGCTATCGCTGTCCTTATCCGAGACCTCTTTCTCTCTGTCTCTGCCAGCCTGAGCATCGCTTCTGTCATACGTAAGAAGTTAGCACGCTAGCTTAACTACCGTACTTGTTATACACAAGACGCTACCGTTTCTGTTTTGAAAGCAAAAGATTTTTCTACAAGGACAGATGTGGTAAGCTAATTGACAGATTTTTCAAGCAACCTCTCATAATTAATCTTGGAGAAACTTTCTCCAACAAGCAATTAAACCTGACAGACACATTCTCCTGTCAACTCTCATCACAGCATGCTGGATCATTCATTTATTTGGTTAGCTAGTTTCTGAAGAGTAGATAGATACTCAAGATTCTGAAAAAACACAAACTATTGAAGAAAAAAAGAGGACCTAAACCTTGCATAGCTACAACAGATTTCAGGTGAAACCGAAGCACAAGCAGTGCAGGCAACCAAGTACAAACCAACCAACCAAGTAACACAAGGGGAATTAAGCTGAAACAAACATCACATAGAACAGAGCCCAGCGAAGATGCAGAGCAGCTATCCCACTGATGGAAAAAAAAATGCAGCGAGCTCCTGATACATATGCACAACTGCAAACCAGCTTAATTTCTCCCCTTGATTCTTCAGTCGATCGGTCAGTTTGGTCGCCGTGAAAAAACGAGATCGAGTAGTAGTCGGGATGGATCAGACGGCGGCGGCGGCGGCGGCGTCGTCGGTGACGAGGCCTTGCAGCCTGTCGGAGACCCTGGCGGCCTCGAGGCCGATCCTGGCGCTGAGCGGCTGGGAGTGGACGGTGTAGAAGATCTTGTCGCCGACGACGGAGAAGCTGGCGCTGACCACCTCGGCGCCCTCCTGCTCCAGCACCGCGATCACCTCGTGGAGTTTGAACGGCTTCCCGGCCTCGCTCACCAGCGCCACGTCCAGCGTCGCCTCCTGGTACCGCACCTCGATCACCGGCAGCACGCTGCCGCCGACGCTCGCCGCCGACGCCGCTCCGCCGCTGGCATGGGCGGCGCAGCCGCCGACGCCTCCTCCTCCTTGCTTCCTCCGCTTCAGCTCGTCGATCCTCCCCTTGAGCTGCTTGATGTACGCCGCCGCGCTGTCCAGCTGATCCAGCTGCGTGATCGTGTCCTGTAGAACACAAAGCAAGCAAGTCGCCGTCAGATAAAACATTCGAGATCATCTGGCACCTAGACACCATGAGTGAGTGATCATACATAGCTTTCGTTGTTGATCTAAAAATACAGATTTTGTTTGGAAGGGGAAAGAGGCATGTGTCTCAAATCACAGGAGAGCAGCTGTGCATGTGCCTAATAATATCATTTGGTAGGTGGATGAATGAATTATTGGGGTTCAGAAATGGTGGAGTTCCACCTTGTTTTGTTGGGATTACTAAGGTTTGTTTATATGTTGTCGGGATTTTAAGTTATTGTAAGTGGAGACCTATCTATCCGATCGAATAAGCCGACGAGTGAGTGATATCGTTGCCTACCGCTCCTGCTACCATAAAATCCGGCACGTGCTGAAACAGAGAAACACTGTGAGCGCGTCTCTGACTGTCACCACCGATCTGAATGCAGCTGAAACTGCAGCCATAGCCCAGAGGGGACAAAAGGCAGGAGAGATATCAGATCACATCAAATCATTCTTTCACCTTTTCGTTCTACATACACGTGGCTCATTATCGTCATCATCTGTAACTGTAAACGTTTTCTTTTGGGATATGGCAACGAGTGCGACAGACAGCACAATAATTCAGTGGACCTGAAGTAGCTGCTCTGTATGAGTAACAATGACATATTTTTACTGTATGTAACTGCTCGCTAACCCTGTGTCTAGCTTTGTGCTGGCAAATGCGTAGGCATCAGGCATCAGGCATCAGCTAAGGATGTATTTATAGTTTTTTTTATTTGGCATGATCAAGAGCTGAAATTCAGGGATGAAAATGGACAGTAACATGCTAACTGAAAACATGTAACCAAATTAGCAGTCGGCGCCCCCGGTTCAGTTGAGAAAAGGGGAGAACGAATGAATCATGGATTGAACCGGAACGCACGGCAAGTCAACAACAACGAGCGCAAGAAGAAGAAGATGGTTACCTTGTTGCTGGAGGGTGGCGAAGAAGAGTTGGAGCTGGAGTAGTGGTGGCGGTTGGGGATGAGGGAGGAGAGCTTGAGGCAGAGGCCCTTCATGTGCAGCCGCCGGTTCTTCTCCACGTCCTTCCTCTCCATCTTGCACCCGCCGCTGCTCGTCTCCCCTGCGCCCACGCTACCTCCGCTGCTCTGCCTCCTGCTCTTCATCTCGGCCTTAACTTCGTTGCTGTTCCCGGCCGGTCGATTGCAGCTCAGTCTCACGAGGTATACGATGGACGTTACTGATTGATGGGGAAACGCTCGCTCGTTGATTAGTACGTTGTTAATCTACGGGTGCTCTTCAAGGAAGAAGAGGAAGAAACAAGAAACGCAGGGGATTGGGATTGGATTTGGATTTGGATTTGGATTTGGGTGATGGAAGAAGGGGAAGCAGTTGTGGGGAGCTGGTGGGTTGAGGGGTGGGAGCTTATTTATACAGGTTTGCTCTGGACGGAGGAACGAGCTAGAAGGAGGAGGCGATTACAACTGCAGCAAACCAGCCAAGTACTAAAGGAAAAGAAAAGGATGAAAAAATCGAATCAGGGGAGCGAGTGGAGATGAGTGGTGGTCAACTGCAGCAGCAAGCAGAGGAGCGAGTCTGCCGGGTCCAACGAGACGTGTTCCCGCGTGGGGCCCACCTCGGCTGCACGTTGTGCTGCTGCCTACGTGTCGCTTTCTATCCGCTTTTGTTTCCTGTTCTTTTTCTTTCTTTTCTTTGTTTGGTCTCACTCTCACCCCCTTTAGTGTAAGGACACTCCCAATGTATTATATCTTAGGTTGTATCTTATTACATTAAATAACTGTTTAGAGACAATATTTTCAATGGGTTGTATCTAAAACATTTTTATTTATTATATTTTATGATCTATACTACCACTTTTAATCTTGTAACCTGTTTGTGGCATAGTTCTAGTACATAGTAGTACATGTATGAGCCACACTCAAGAATTAATTTACATCGATTACACCGCTAAAAGCCGGTTCTAAATTAAGAGACAGTCTCATTTTCTTTCCTCCATAACTACCCTGCCACATAAGCTTTTTGCCTATGTGGCATGGCTTAAGAGACAGCTCAGTTGGAGCATTGGGACTGCCCTAACATAGATGGATCGGACAGCCACGGTTTCGGCGTTGACTGCCCCGCACGGCTCACGCCGCTGGTACCACCCGATACTGCACCCGAGGATCGCCGTAGTTGAGACGCAATGTGCTCCGATCGGCCGTCGTACTTGGTGCTGGTGCTCCGGCTGCTTTGGAGCTGTTTGGTTGTTTGTATCTTTTTCTTAACCGATCTCGTGAGCTAAATGTGTGCAACTATTGATTAAGCCTAAATGTTTTAGTTATATATAGGTCATGCAAATCTTTGAAACACGATGTTGATGTTTGATTACGTACAATCTTGCATGAGCGAAGATAAAAGGATGCATCAACTTGGCCACCTGCTCAATTAACCTGGCCCGAAAGAACATGACTTATTGGCGTTTCTTGAGAGTCTGGTCGCGGCTGCTTTGAGCACCATGCTGTCTTAGCCTGAGAAATCGTGCGGACAACCAAATACCAGAAAAAATCAGAGATGCTCCATCTGATGGCTCTATCTAGATGGGATGCAGTCAACCAGACGCGTCATTGGAAGTCGGATTGGCCCGAGATTTGGGGGCTCGTATCCGTGTCAATTTTCCATTGTGCATGCACTTACGAGGTGTAATCATGTGACATAGGGATCACGATACGGACATGTTTTGGCCGGAAGGTGCATTTCATTGTCACTCAGACAACTCCAGTTGTTTATTATTCCTTTTCGCCCGTTTTTCTAGTCGTGGGAAGATTATTATTACTAGTCAACTGTCCATATCGTTGTTTTTGACGCACCCAAAACGTTGATGAGTATTGCTTGCTCCTTGGCTTGCACGTCTATCGTAGAAAAATCAAATGCTTAAGACAGGTTGACGAGCGCGCAATGAAACAATCATATTGGTACATTAGTCGACTAAATTGTCCTAGTAAATTCCCGCATGTTGTAACGGATTAAAAAAAATCACGCTACATGTGTACATGACTATTTGCTTTATTAAATTTTACTTTTGCAAAATAGAGTTAAATACGTAATAAACTATCTCGTCTCAATCACAGCAACAGCAGACCGAACAGTTATTGCGACCTAAAAATAAAAGGACCATGGTCCCTAACTGATTTAAAAAAAAACCAAATAGAAGTAAAGATGATCAGATTCGGTCAAAAGCAACTCATTCTCCAGTACATTGGAGAGAGCTAGGCATCGCAGCTTCACGTCGTACTATGCATTTTTCGTACTATTTTAAACTGATGCGCTCATGCTGCATATAATAATCGGAAGCTAGCTAGCATAAAAAGAACACATGAGTTAATTAATTCGAGGACAAGGTGTCACGTGTACACGATGGCATTATTCTAAGTAGCCGATCGATACTAATTCATTGCGTACGCGCGTGGCTTTATGATCCTGACAGATGGTACGGCGCGTTAACTTGGACGCCCAACCAACCGTTGCCCACGTACGCAATGACAAATTTCATATTGAATTTTAAAATCACATCCCACCAACATTGTGAACGTGCGGCATACAAGTAGTATATTTTTTTGAGGAAATATCTGGATTCGATTACATTAAGGAAAACAGTACAAACAGTACAGGTGTCCTGGGAAGGATCCGGAAGGGGATTAGCTGTCCCCGGATTTGCAAATCAGCCCACAAAGATTTTAAAATTACAAACAAGCCCCTGGGCTGCCCCCAACGCCTGCTCCGCCGGCAGCAGCACTCCCGACGACGAGACGCCGAACGCACAGAGGATCGACAACGACGGCGACCCCTGCTACACCTGCAAGCAGAGAAAAGAGGACAAAGCCTCGAACAAATGCCGCAGTAGATGCCCGCCACGAGAGGCGGATCAAAACATCCGGTGAAGGCGCATCGGCAGGGACTAGATCGCCCCGATCTCAGCAGGCGAGCGACGGGCGCCGAGCAACGAAGATCTCCTCGCAACGCAGAGCAGCTCGACGAAGAAGATCGGCCACCAACAGACGCGGACGAGGCGGTGCCGGAGCCGGGGCCGAGGATGCAGACACCGAAGGTAACATCAGCCAAGACCCCAGCCGGTCGAACGGACAACCCGAAGAAAAGAACGAACAAAAGCACCACTAGCTCCTCCCCATCACCATGGAAGGTTACGGCGAGCCGAGCTTGGAGCCGGGCGACCAAAACTCCTACCGCCGACGAGAAGCTCGGCGAACCGGCGGCGGCACAGAGGCACAAAAACGGGCCAACGAGGGCCCTATCTACAAGCCCGGCGAAGGCCGCATAACCCCTCACCTCGCGGTGCCCGAAGGCGACCGAAGGCGAGAAGGGCCGGCGGCCTCGCCGGGGAAGAAGAAAGAACGAAAGCGCCGGCCTTACCGCCTCTCTCTACTGAAGATGGATGGTTTTAACTTTTGGCTGGCTTGAGCTCCTTGAGTTCGCACACGATAGACCGGTGCGGTGACATATATATTCTCATATATAACTACTACGGAAACGTATATTTTAGACGCTATATTATAAATTGTAAAAAAAATCATTTATGATTAGACTTATCCCAAACGGTTATCTCTAAAATATACATCCTAGATAGTTATTTTTAGAAAATCGTCTTGGATTGCTAGCTCATCTCAAATGGGTTAAAACAAAAAAACTGTCTAGAGCGTCATCCTAGACGATTTTTTATTTTGATCTGTCTAGGATAAATCGGATAAGCCAGATGGTTTTGTGAACCAAACTGTTTGCAAAGCCCACCCAATGGCCCAGATAAGTGACACACCTATAAGCCCAGTCAGTGCACCATGCAACTTCTTTTTTCCTGTACCACTTAGTCGCCGCTGTCCTCCTTCTCCTCATCCCACTGCCCCTCCTTCCTCCCACCCCTCCTCATTCCCAGATCCCCTTCGCCTCCACCCGCCAATCTCATATCTGTGTGGATCCCCTTCTCCTCCACCCGCCAATCTCCCATCACCATCGACGCTCTCTCTACCCCACCCACCGCCGCTGCTCTTTCCACCAATCTCCACCTAGATCACCTTCTCCTTTACTCGCAGATCTATAGATCCTACCTGCCACCACCGCTCTCTCCACCCCACTCGGAGAGGCCGGGGATGAAGCCCAAGGCCCTTGATTCCCAGTCCTCTTTGTCCCCAGTGGTGGCCCACTCGTCTTTGGCTACATCAGGCAGTGGCCTCTAGGAGGAGGAGGAGATGGGGGAGGGGAGCAACTTCCGGGAGACTAGGCGAAGGGGAAGCGCGTGGGGGATGTTGTCAGAAGGAGAAGAGTTGGATGAAGGGGAGGGAAATGCTGGTTTGGTGGGCACTCCTAGGGTTCCGGGCTCCAGTCGCCACGGGGTCAGCTATCAGCGAGGTCTGCTCTTTTCTCCCGACTCAATTGTTCACCATCGGTGCTCTATAATTCACCCCGTCTCCCTGGGATGTTGATTCTTTGCCAAAGGTGTTTTTTCTTGTGTATTTTTGGGAAATTTGGGGTGTATCAGATAGGTATTGGAGTAGTAAAATTTTGAACCCAACGCTTTTGTGCTAAATGGTGAATGTATGCATGATTTTCACCAAGAACAAGACGTTCACGTTGTTGCCGTTCTCCATGGCACAAGTATCATCAGGCGGTGAATTTTATGTTGCTAGGCGGTGTTGGTGTGTTGGATTGCAAACTGTGTGTGAAAAGGTTGAATTTTGATTGTTAAATTCCTATCTGGAATAGTTTTTGCATGATTATTTTTCCGTGGAGCATGCATCTTTAGGGCGTTCCTCCTGGCTCTTAGTCTGCATTCGCTAGTCCATTGTTGTCCAGCAAAATGGCCACAGAGAGTGCTCTGCCGTTAATTGGAGGAAAGAGAGCTGGGAACTAGCAACCAAGCAAGGACCTGGGTTCATATGACCCTTCGCCAACAAGTCTTTCAAGAGAAGAGTTGGAGCTCATATTGATGTTCTTGCATGTGACTAAACTGCTATTTTCAATTTTTACCAAAAAAGGTAACCACTTTTTGTTAATATAATGACAATGAGCCTTTATTGCAGCTGATGCTACTAATCTACTGTTCTTTTTGTGGTACCAATTGTTGGGGAAACAATAATCTCTCCTACGCCGGCCCATGGAATCCTACATGGCAAAAATTTAAGTCAATTTAAGGTCAAAGCAAGTCAACAAGTCAAAGACGGAGGAGGTGCGTGCGGGGGTTTGGTCCATCATGAGTCATGCATCATCTCTCCTCCCACCTAGTCCACAAAGTAATGGACCACTTTTCCCCTTTTGCCCTCTCTTTTCCAACCCCCCCAAGGGCACCCATGGTCTTTTGTCATGGGGCTCTTGCCTATATAAGCCCCCCATGGGGGATGTAAAAGTCACCCCATAAATGAGAAATCTCATGGGGAGGCCTAGAGCTCCAAGTCCCCCACGGGGAGATCTAGGAGCGACTTCGGGAAGTCCCGAACGGCTCGAGTCGCTAGCCGAGTCCCGCACAAGGCGCCTCCCTCGACATAGGAGTAGGCCGTACTCCACGAGACGGTCGAACCTATTCAAAAAATATCAAAGTGTCGGATATTGTTGAGTGTACGACGACTTTCTCATAAGGCCGTCGTACACGGCCCATTACTATCGCACTCTAACCGTCGAGCTATCGACACCCTCTATTCTGTGTTGTTTCTACTACAATCTACTACAACAACACAATAATAATTAAGAAACTTTTTCCCTGACTTGCTGTATCAAAAACTAAATCACAAGCTTCTAATAAAAAAAAAGAGTCATTCCAACAATATATGTAATATGAGTACCTTTATGCTTCGCCGAAATGTAAGGGGCCATTTTAGAATTCCATTTCTTAATACCATGACCAAAACGAACTCTTGCTTATATCATCTCTTTCAAATTGATGTCCCAATATCTTCTTGTCATTTATTCCGCATTTCCTTTTGATTTTGCATGGTTGTGATTAGTATATGTGTGATCGATGTTCTTGTATGTAAATTTTGTGTAAGCTAAATGGAAGTGAATCAACGCAAAAAAAAATGTGAAAAGTAATTCCATGCGGTTCAGTTTTAGAACCGTCTGGGAATACTCTTAATCTCAAACAGTTCGGTTATTATAACCGTCTAGGATAATTGTCAATTCAGATGGTTCAAAAATCGTATGGAATATAGATCGCTTATCCGTGATGGATGTTCCCAGACGGTTCAAAGAACTGTTTCGGTTGACGATTTTAAACCGTTTAGAAACACGTTTCCTGTAGTAAGGATATATGTATATACTATGAGTTATCAATTCACCAATTTCAGCACATTAGTATAAGTGGTGGCGATTAATTAACTGACGAGCGAGTCTTGACGATAGGAACTTGTCACCACTAAGTTTTTTTTCTTACTCGAAAACATAACTACAATCTCGAGCAATCAATAACTCAGCACTATTAGAAATGGCAAGATGCCGAATAGCACTATGAGTGGAGTGTTTAGCATGTTGCGCGAGCACATAAACTTGTCACCATCAATCTTAACGTGCTACGTACTATACTTAATCTGCACATGGAGTACTGTAGTTTCATTTGACGGAAGATGGTGAAGGAGAGACATAACACTAATATTTGCTAGTGTACGTACGACTACGTGGGAGAACTTGGTCAAATTAACATTTAGATGCGGCATTTGGTCTACGCAAAAGCGAGGAAGGATAAGTTACTTCTAGGCTTCCTCTCGGGCATAAATTAAAGCAGATATGTTTTGCACCCGTTATATTTTCACCCTCTGCTACTGTATCGAGTTTTATGCATTACCAAGTTCACCGTGAAAGTATAGCTCACTATTCGGACTGCAAGAATTCCTCATAAGACAGGAACAGAAGAGCTTCTTATAAAATCTTTTCGTTTCAGATGACCTTAAGCTATTAGAAAATGATAGACAATATCTCGATAACCAACATCCTCCATCGCTCGGGGGAGTTTTCTTTAGGGCAATGCTCGATCTGAGGTCAAAATGAGATCCAGAAAAAGTGAGATGCAATCTTTTAATTTCTATATATGGTGATTTGCTTGCTGATCACCGTTCCCTTCCACACGCTAAATAAAAAATGTATGGGTGGATGTGGATTCCGCTGGTGACGTTTCGGCCCACCATTGCAAGCTCTCTCATCACTGTCTGATCAGAAAGAAAGTGCACTTACCCCATGGGCCCAACAAATCATATTCGGCACGTTTACTTGCAGTAATTAACATCTGCCTCTCCTTTTCACCTATATATATATGCATATATTACCTTTTTACCTTTTATTTCGGGACGCCGTATATTTTCTTCTGTCTTACTGCATGCATTTTTCTATTAGACGCGATACTTACTTTAATCATGTTTTCGATACCACACACTCAATGTTTTTTCTTCTGTCTTACTCAAGTTTACTTCAGAGTACGTATTAGTTGTCAATGTTCTGACGTCAAAGTCTGAATGTGAAGGAACAGATTCATTTCCCTTTGTTTTCCTTTTTGGAAACTTTTACCTTTCTGTTCTTATAACCCTATATATATTTGTCTGAAGAATTAACGAAATTAATCATATAAAAGGGAAACTATCCAGAGGAAGCCACGCGCATCCACGAGGAATTCTTTATACATTCTGGTTGGAAGGCACTAGCTAAGGAATTAATATAGTATCACGGCCAAATTACGGCTGGTTAATTAATCATATAGAGTCATGCTGCTCTCTTGCTTCGCGCCGTCCGATAATTGGAGGAAACAAAGCAAACCACGTGCATATAGAAATATATATATACATGGAATCTGGAATTTTCCTTCAAAGAAATTAATCGCCAGCAGCAGCTAGTCATGTCAGCCAGACTTGTAATTGAAGATTAGCAGCCGGTGATTATGAAAGATCAACATTTTTTTCCATACACCTTTTATGTTGGGAAATGGACATGGAGAAAGCGTTAGGTAATCAACGCATGGAGCATTAGTAGTTCGCCTTGTAATTGATAATTAGACATCACATATTGTTGAAAAGTGATCCGAATTCAGTTACCGTGTTGGACACGGCACCGAATCATGCTAGACGTAGCATCGTACGGTGTGGGGATTCGCGCTGGTACCGGTGTAACCGAATACAACTCGTTGTCTTGTCCTTCAAGGACTCTTGTAATTACCCCTATATATATGCCCCGGTAGTCACACCTAAAGACCGTCATGTGATCTCGTGCTTGTAATACTTTTCCCATCATAGTGAGATTACGCCTTCGTACGTCCGTGGTTTTTTCCCGCAAGAGTTTTCCACGTAAAAATCTTTGTCTCTTGTCTCTAGATCAATCTCTAATATCGCAACAAGTGGTATCAGAGCTTTTGGTTACGAGATCAGATCTAGAGAGGAGAAGAAGAAGCAGCCAGCGCTCTCGCTCATGCCGGAAGATTGCCCATTGTCTCTGCCGATTTGTTTCCGTTCTCAAGTCACCGAGTCCGAGTTGCAATCTGCAATTAATTACCGACTTCGGATCAATCCTGTGCCAAACTGCTGCGCGTATAAATTAAGGACCCGAGGTGTGACGGGCTAATCCGATAGAGCAGGCAGCAACTCGAGAGAAAAAAAACTGGTACAGCACAAGCGAATCAGCCCGACGCAAAAAAAAAGAGAGGAAGAATTCAACTCCCAAGGCGGGTCAGCAGCTGTCGGCCAAAAGCTACCCAAAAAATTCAACTTACTGATCTTTGCTACGTGCACCCAAGAAAAGCTATCAGGAAGGTTCAATTTCCTGATCTTTGCTACATCCACCCACAGAAGTGTGGCACACCCGGTTTTAAGGCCGGATAAGCCCTTGTGTTTACGGTACCGGTCCCTGGATCAGTAGCCGATACCCACAAGTTTACCGGTGTATCAAAATCATACACGCACTTATTAGAATATAAAGCATAATCCGATCTTTAAGATCGAAAAACTATACCTTTAGCCCAACGGCTAGAAATCTTGCAATGGAAAATCGAGCGGTGATGAGCCCATCAATATGCCGTTCCCAACAGGCAACTGACTGGGGGTTCGCCCTAATTATCGCGGATACCGCCGTTGCTTTCGAACGGTCACCCATCGGTCTGGCCAAATCAACAAGCTAGGTGAGTACATTGAATGTACTCGCAAGCGCTCCACCGGGGAGTTTAGTACGGATATGAACATGCTCGGAATTTATCAATAACATGGCTCTATCCTAAGTTTCATGTTGTGCGAGAAAGTAAGTTTGCATTTGAAATAAATACATAGATGTAAAAGCGATTTTATCAAAATTATCTCGACGCAGCGAGATAAAGTATTGCTCAAAACACTCGCCCGTTGCAACGGGGAGTTCACTTTTGTGCTTACCGTTACAACGGTACAGCACGGTACTTACCCGGTTCCACAGGGAGACGCTGCTCGCCTCGTACTTACGGGGTTCCCAATCACCCGGTTCCTCAGGTAGACGACGCTCACCTCGTACTTACGGGGATTCTAGGGTTTGCCCGTGTCTACGGGAAAACCCGACTTCACACCTCCCGCTACGGCGGGAACTTGGCAAACTGCCCTGCGAACACGACGGTTCGCGTCCTTAAACCCATAACCTAGAAATCCTTTTTGGGGCTCAGAAAGCCAGACTACTTTAGTGTGGCCCGACCAAGTTCGTCCATGACCGCGGACGCGGCTATTCGAATAGTTTTAACCCTCTGCAGAGGTGGTACGACTTTACCCACACGATGTAGTTCACCCTGGGCATACCGGGCCCAGCATACTACCAGAGCTAGTATAACGAGACTCTTCACCGCTGTGAATCCAGCCATGAACCCGTCAGAAGGACATATCCCACACCTAGCTTGAGTCAGTATCATCGCTACAAGGAGGTTGGTGTTCCAACTCTGTGGCGAATAATACCTCGTTAAAACCACGGGTTAATTCTCTACAGGGGTTAAACCCACCCCATATGCACTCTACTAACTGCCCACGGGTTCATGCTAGTCCAGGTCGGCTACTAGATCAAGTCCTTCCCACAAAGGACATGTGGTCGTACGGTAAGACTTGGCCAAACGGCACTTAAGATCGGTCCTTAGGTGATCCGAGAAGGACTCCACACCTCACCCCGGAACGGGCTGCGAGAACCACGCCGGGCATTACCTCACACTCAACATGCTCCCTGCATTTCCCCCTTCATCTCCGACCCGGATCAAAATCTTCTCCATTTTCAGCTTGGTTTCACAAACCATTTCACGGTAGAATATCCCAACCCATGCATATCCTACCTTCCATGCACCTCTACAACCGGACGCGACGGTCCGTTTCGATATTTCATCACATGAAATATGGGTGTTGCTTTCCTTTTCCTTTTTGAAAACCTAATTCATCTATTGCGGGGCTAAGCATATATATATATAGACATACTCTATCCTAAGTTCCCGATAAATCTTCGGAATACAATAGTCCTAAGGCGACAAGGATCACGGGGTCGGACTAGGGTTTCCTATCATCGGTGATAGCTACTCTACATAAAGTAACAGGGATAAAATATAGCATGCATGGTTCGAAAACAAAACAATACTTCGTAAAACTGGGATTCAACATGATCAAGGGTGGAGAGCTTGCCTGGCGTTATCGGCCGAGTCGATCGCAAACCTGATACGACAAACATCGGGAATCCTGCGCGTGAGGTATCGCCGCGTCGCAACTACACGTCGGAAAAACAACGAATCACTAACGGCGCGAGGAAGATCCATTTAAGATCCAAAAATATGCTCAAGCAATATTTAAAACCATACCTCGGTCTTAGAGGGTGGCTAGGGTTTTTAGGGTTTTACGATGCCCTTTCATCTTCGAACTATGCAACATGTGTATGAGCATATAAATATGCATGAGCTCTGGATCCTAACATGCCTCCGAAAGGTTTAACATGATGGAGATAGCACTGAGAAGGACATACAGGTATGCATGAACTGTTGGTTAGGGTTTCTAGGGTTTCGATGGCGAGCACCTGCTTTTCTATGGCTCCTGGGTTCATGCATCATGTGAAAGGTAATAGCTTACTAAGATGTATGAGTGTTAACCCTACTGGACACTTGGGTTGAGTTGTCGAATCGATAGGTTCGAAGGAGTAGGACTATATATATATGCATGCTTGGAATCTAGGGTTTTGCGACTTATCTCTTCCCTGAATATCTTTGAACTAAACAACATGAGTGTGTGCCCTTCTACATGTATATGCTCTGGACCATATCATATTTTTGGAAGCTTTAAAGTGGAGGAGATGACACTAGGTGTAATAAACATGTATATATATAGGCATGATGCCGACGCTAGGGTTTCTAGGGCTTCGGTGTTAAACACTTGCTCCTATGGCTTTGGAATCATGCACTAAGTGAAGAAATGATGGACCACCAGGCTACATGAAACTTGAACTCTAAACCCACTGGTCAAATGGAGGAATCATCTATTCGACTATATTTGAAAAAGAGTTTAAACTATATATGGGTGCTTATGTTTTAGGGTTTCATAAATTAACCTATCCTTTTTAAACCTTGAGCTAAGCAACATGAATGCATGGTTGTAACTAGTGCAATGCTCAAAAATAAACATGTTTACATGCTGGAGCAACCTAGAGCTAAACACCTATTCAAAAAGGGAATTCAAAAGACTATTTGAAATTTGAACTGTGTACTGGACTGGGCTGTACAGGGAGAGCCATTGAGATTTTCAAAAAGTGGTCTATATGAAAAAGATGGGAAATAAAGTTTTGAACAACTTTTATTTGGGATTTTTCCTGAGATTCGGCTTGGATGAGGCTGTACCGGCCAGAAATGGGGGCAACAGCAGTGGTATGGGTGGGCTGTCGCGGCAAAGAAAAAGGCCAAAGGCAACTGCCTTTTGCTGCCGCGGCAAGGATTCGGTGGGGGACTGCTGAAGCGAGTTTGCCGCGGCGGACGAAATCGGTGCGGCAGGCTGCCGCGGCGGGGTTTAGGCAGCGGTGGCAGAGTCTTTGAGCTGCCGCGGCGGACGAATTTGATGCAGCAGGCTACCGCGGCAAGGATAGATGGCAACTTGAGCTGCCGCGGCAAGGGAAAAAGGCAAAACAGCTGCCACGGCAGGGATGCTAGGGGGGGTTTGGCAGCTCGGGAAAGCTTGGGGCAAAGCTGAGCTTGAAGAAAAGGAACTCGGGCTGGTACTTGAAGTTGGAGGAGCTCGGGTTGGGAGGTTGGGAGCTTGAGGTGTTGGGGGAGAAACAAAGAAACACAGAGAGGGGTTGGAACTCGGTTGCAGCTCGACTTGGGAGAGAATGGGGAGGCGTGGGGCAGCTTGACTGGAAAGAAGTGAACAAAAGAGCTCGGCTGGACTGGGGAGAAAAACTCTTGCACAGCTCGGTTTGGGAGTTTGGAGCAACTGAAGCTTGAAGAGAGGAGCTCGGCTGCGTGGTGGAGAGAAGATAGGGCTTGGCCGCTACTGTTGCTCCACCAAGGAGTCTAGGAGCAGCTCGGGTGGGAGTGATGCAGTGCCCAAACAAGCTAGAGCAGTTCATCCGCAGCTTGAGAAAGGAAAGGAGAGGGGCTGCTCGGGTTGAGCACAGCTTGAGGAAGAAGGAGTTCGGTTAGGGGGGAAGTAAGGAGGTGCTCAGGTGGAGCTTGGGGAAAGAGGAGCAGGGAGGTGCTCGAGCTGAGGGAGACAATGGGGAGGAGCTCGGCCAGCTGAGCTAATGGGGAAGGGGAGCAGTTCGGCTGAGACCTTGGGGAGAAGGACACAGCTCGGGGAGGAAGAAGCAATGGGGGAGGAACAACTTGCTGCCTAGGAGCTCGAGCTTGGAGAACTGAGAGAGGAAATGGAGCTAGGGCTCGGTTATTTGGGGAGTGGAGGCAGGGCTCAGGCTGAAGCTTGAGATGGGGAGCTGCAATGGAGGTGAGGAGCAATGGGAAGAGAGCTCGGTTTTCAGCCATGAGTGAGGAGGTGTCCTGGTGCATCAATGGGTGGCAGGAGAAAAAAGGGTAAAGAAGAGTGCACATGGCAGCTGGACACGGCAGGGAAAAGAAGTAGGCACTGTCCTACTGCTGGGAATTAGCAGTGCATGCAATATAGAGAAGGGAAGGAGTAGGGAAGATAAGGGAGGTGATGGGGCATCTGACTTTGCATGTGCTGGTGGAGAAAGTATGGGGCAGTGTTGCTGCTGTTGTGGTACGTGGTGTGGCAGTGGTTGAAAGAATCGGGTGTTAGAGTTTGGGAAATTAAAGAAGCAAGGCAAAGAGTGGTTGGCTACTCTGGTACTGCTTGGAAAGAAAGAAAATGGCGTGGAGGAGGGGTTGGGGCGCAGGCTGCTGCTGCTGGATGGTGCGGCAGGGAGGGTGTTGGGGAGTAGGGGCTGCTGTGGTAGAGTTATTGAGGTAGCTAGTGGTCAGCTAGTGTTGCCAACGAGCAGAAAAGTAAACTGGGGTACTGCCGCTGCTAGAGGGAGAAAGTGGTATGGGCAATACATGCATGGCAGAAAATAATTGCATGCATGCATGGCAAGAGTGCTTGGCTATTGCTGTGTGGCTTGACTTCAAGAAATAAAGAATTGTGGTGAGGGGATGGGTAAGCACATGGCAGGAAGAGAAGGAGCTGATGCACCTGGTAGCTTGGTGTGCGGCAGAAAAATTAGCAAGGGTAAGGAGCAAGGATGGCAGCCGGTAGCTCGGGTAGACATGGATCAGTAAAGGAGGCTGGCTTGGTGCTTTAGAAAATGAGCAGAGGCAGGAGGTGGAGGAGATAGGGCTGCCAAAATATTTAGTGAGTATACTTAAGAGAGAGAAAAGGTGGCGGGGTGTATATGCATGCACACGTGGTGAAGAATTGTCTAGGGCATTATAGAAATAGGGTTTTGACTGTAGTAAGAGGTAAATGGGTGAACGGCGAAATGGTCAATGGTTATTTGGTAGAAATCTCATGGGACAGATATTTATCTCCCGGTACGGTAATCTGGTAAAGGTGAAAAAGATAATTTTATGTTGCATGGTAAAGAGAGAAAGTATTACCACGGTGAAGTAATTATTTGAGGTTTTACCATGTAGAGAGATAAAGGTGACAGGGTAAGAATAAGAGATTTGGGTGCCGAAAAGAAGTGTATGTATGTATATATATATATTTACATGGATATACGCATATCCTGGCAATGGGAAATGGTAAGGTACCCGAAGGTATTTTTCTTGGTTCTGTGGTCAAAGGATTTTTACCGAGAAAAGTAATTCAGGGTTTGGTGTGTATGTGTCCACATACACTTGGATATTTTTGCATATATGGGATTTGTATGCGGGTGGAATGGACATGCGAAGTTGCAGGGAGTTGGGGTTGAACACTGCCACTGATATATGCATATGTATATGCATGGGGTGGTGGCAGAGCCGTATGACGAGTTAGGGTTTTGTTCCGTAGCTCGGAAGGAAAGAATTAGGGTTTGGCATATGTGCATATACATGAAAGCAGTATATTTTTGCACATGCTCGCGATAGATCATATCGAAGTTGGTGGTAGAGTTTCAAGTTATTCGGAGAAGATTTAAGATGGGTATATGTTTCAATTTCGCATAAGTACCGAATGGGCACTTAGCGGCAGATGTGGATTTAGGTTGCATCGGCTGGATACGAGGGGGAGGAATGCTAAGGGTATGTCCTTGGTGGAAATGCAAGGTGGTTAGCCACGTAAGAGGACAAGGTGTAGAACAGGGTTTGAGAACATTGCCGAACATGTCTCCGACAAGGCAGAGGTCAAAGATACAGGAACAGAGGGGAAAGGTTTTGGGTTGACACACTTTAGGGTTTCAACAGAGGCAGGATTTGTTTAAAAGTTTTAATATGATGTATCTTAACTTGCATTATTAAGAAAAAGTTTTTGTTGGCCCTAATTTTCAGGTTTCGGAAAATTGAGGTGTTACACATTTCCCCCTTCATCTCCGACCCGGATCAAAATCTTCTCCATTTTCACTTTGGTTTCGCAAAACCATTTCACGGTTGAATATCCCAACCCATGCATATCCTACCTTCCATGCACCTCTACAACCGGACGCGACGGTCCGTTTCGATATTTCATCACATGAAATATGGGGTGTTGCTTTCCTTTTCCTTTTCGAAAACCTATTTCATCTACTGCGGGGCTAAGCATATGTGTATATATATCTACTCTACCCTAAGTTTCCAATAATCTTTGGAATACAATAGTCCTAGGGCGACAAGGTTTACGGGGTCGGACTAGGGTTTCCTATCATCGGTGATAGCTACTCTACATAAAATAACAGGGATAGAATATAGCATGCATGGTTCGAAAACAAAATAATATTTCGTAAAACTGGGATTCAACATGATCAAGGGCGGAGAGCTTGCCTGGCAACATGGGCCGGTTCCGAACGTTAAACCTGGAACGTCGATCGTCGGGAATCCTTCGCGCGTGAGATCCCACCACGTCGTTTCTACACGTCGGAAAACAGCGAATCACTAACGGTACGAGGAAGAACCAATTAAGAAATCAACCTATACGCAAGAGACGTTGAAAACTAGGCATTTAACTTAGAAGCATACTTAGGGTTCTCAACACGATGCGGTGGGAATACTCATCACATGAATTAAGGCTCTTGCACATAGGGAACTAGGGTTTACAAAACTAAGATCACTTTGGCATCTTTTAAGCTGTAGCTTTCATGCAAAGGTTTGGGTCCAGAGGGAAAATTACTTATGTTTCATAATTTGAGAAACTATATGAAAAGCTTTTAGGGTAGAATTAAAATAGCATGTGTGAATACATCTTTTAGAAAACATATGGTATAACAATAGTAACAATGATTCTAATCTGAGGTTAACATGCAGTAAGATAAGGATTAAGATATTCTTTGGATTATCCTATTGCATGGATGATTAGCAATGCTTTGCGGCTCAGGGGGCTATCTACTAGCAGCCTATCTAGAAAACTAACAGGAGCTATAACCGGGTTCCTATCTCTTTTCTCTTTTCTTTTATTTAGCTTCCTGTTTTGGGACTGATTTGAATGTAAGAGTAAAGTGATTATTTTGTTTTGTGGTTTGGAACAACCAGAACTGCTCCAGGAACTACATGGAGTCAAGAAGTAGGGAGTGCCCGTAGGGCTCGGCTGGCGGCAAGCGAGGAGTGAGAGCTCGGGAGGGAGGAACTTGGCGTGGCAGCAGAAAAAGGGTGGGGCGTTGGCGCGACAGAACTTGCGGCAACGGCTGTGGCAGGGCATGAGCTGTCGCGGCAAGGGAACGGCTTGGAAATGCTCGCCGTGGCAGGGACTTGGGTGGCACTGCACTGCCGCGGCAGAGAAAAAGGGGGTGCCGCGGCTATCGCGGCAGGAGGTCGGCAGCTGGAGAGTTTGGCGCGGCAGGACGCGGCTGCGGAGCTGGCAGCGTTTGGTTGCCACGGCAAGGAAATGGTGGCGCGGCAGGAGCTTTTAAGCTGCCTTGGTGGAGTGTTTGCTGCCGCGGTAGCTGAGGTAAGGCTGAAGGCTTGCCGCGGCAGGCACGGCAGCAGCAAGGCTTGCCGCGAGCTACCGTGGCAGAGCAAAGGGAGGACGCGGCAGCCGAGTGGCGTTGGATATCATGGCGCTCCGGCAGAGAACTAGGGAGGAGGACGTGCAAGAAAGGGAAGAGGAGGGCGGCCGCGAGGAGCTCGAGTCGTTTCAGGCGTGCTTTAGAGTGGTTCGGGGGAAAAGGTAGAAGAATAAGGAGCTCAACTCAGTTGCTTGAGGCAGTTGCCGAGTGGAGCTTGAGGAAGCTCGGGAGGAGGATTCCATGGGCAGGAGAAAAAGAAGAGGAATGCTTAGCTTGGCAGAGGATAAGGAAGGGAGAGATAGGAGCTAGGGGAGCTCGGGTAGATGGGGAGCTAGCCGGAGCTCTAATGGGAGGGGATGGAGCTCGGAGGGGAAGGCAGCTGCTCGGGAACGCCATAGGGAAGGGTAGAGCAGTGGGGCTTAGCTACTTGAGGGGGAGCTTGGGAAGAACTCGAAGCAGCTCGAGTGAGGAGAAAGGTAGCTCGGCTGGGGAGAGAAGCTGAGGGATTCAGCTCAGCTAGCGTTGCAGAATACATGGCAAGAAGCTGAGGAGAAAAAGAATGGGGAGAAGAAGAACTGGTGAGCTCGGCTTTTACTGGTTCCTGGGCAGCTCGGTTTGGTGCTTGCTTTGCTGGTCCAGTAGTGCTCGTGCTGAGAAAATGAAAAGGTGGTATGGGCTGCTGCTGGTGCATGCAAGCTATAGGTATAGAAAAAGGAAACAAGGCAGGGAGTTGGAGTAATTAGCTGCTGTTGCTTGCAGCCTGGGGAGTGGACGTGTAAAACAGCTCAAGGGGAGAGGGAGTAAAGAAATGGGGGCAAGGACACAAGGGCAGGAAGCAGTTGACTGCTGTTGCTACTGCTTGTGTGGTGCGGCAGTGAGAGAGCAAACCTTGACAAAAGAAAAGGAGAGAGAGAGAGGAGGTAAGGTGCGACAGGTGCTGGTGTAAAGAAGGGCATATGGCAGTGCATGCATGGCAGTAGAAAAAGTAAGAGTTGCATGCTGCGCAGGGGAGAAAGAAATGGGGAGCTCAGACTTAAAGAAGGGGGCAGTGGGCTAGGAGAAAGTTGGGCAGTGCTGCTGCCGTGTTTGAGAAGAAGGCAAGGAGTGGAGTGCACTGGTGTTTTGCAGGTACTATGGTACTGCTGGAAAGAAAGAAAATGGCGTGGATGAGAGGATTGGGGCGCAGGCTGCTGATATTGCTCATGGAAAAACTGACTTGAGGATGGGTGAGGTGAGGAGCTGAGCTAAAGGACATGGAAAAGACTTGTTGCTGCTGTAAAAGAAAGTGGTGATGTTGTTGGCTGCTTAGGGAAACAGCAGGGACAGCAAGGAGATGATGGGGCAGTGGACTGCCGTAGCAATTAATTAGACTTATAGCTGGGACTTGTAGTGGCGTGTTGTTGCTGCTGGATGCATGCGAGCTGCAGGTGCAAGCAATTTAAAGAGCTTGGGGGGGTGGCAAGATGTAGGCTTTAAGAAAGGAGCATGTACCAAAATAAATAGGAAGGTGGTAATGGGACTATGGGAACATGAATACACACATATATATACATGCGATTCGTATTAGACCTTTACATGATGGAGATTGCCAAAAACTTTTAGGAAGTAAACCAGAGTTATTCTGAGGAGAGAGAAAAGGTGGCGGGTGTATATGCATGCACACGTGGTGAAGAATTGTCTAGGGCATTAAAGAAATAGGGTTTTGACTGTAGTAAGAGGTAAATGGATGAACGGCGAAATGGTAAATGGTTATTTGGTAGAAATCTCATGGGACAGATATTTATCTCCCGGTACGGTAGTTTGGTAGAGGTGAAAAAGATATTTTTGTGTCATGTGGTAAGGAGAGAAAAGTAATCATGGTGAAATAGTTAGTTAGGGTGTTACCAACCGGTAAGATAAAAAGGTAACCTGGCAAGAGTAAGGGGTAAGGGTGAAAAGAAATTTGCGTATATATATTCTGGTAAGGAATAATGGTAAGGTAGCTGACGATATTTTCTGGGTCAGGTGGTAAAAGGATTTTACCGAGGAAAGTAGTTCAGGGTTTGGCGTGTATGTGCCCACATACACTTGGATATTTTTGCATATATGGGATTTGTATGCGGGTGGAATGGACATGCGAAGTCGCAGGGAGTTGGGGTTGAACACTGCCACTGATATATGCATATGTATATGCATGGGGTGGTGGCAGAGCCGAATGACGAGTCAGGGTTTTGAGAGCATTTGCCGAACAGAGTCCCGACAAAGCAGAGATCAAAGATACAGGAACAGAGGGGAAAGGTTTTTGGGTTGACACACTTTGGGGTTTCAACAAAGGCAGGATTTGAATCAACAATTTTAATTTGGCATATTTTATTCAGCATTGTTATCAAAAGTTTTTGTTGGCCCTAATTTTCAGGTCTCGGAAAATTGAGGTGTTACAAGAAGCTACCAGGGAAGTTCATCTACTCAGAATTTCATTGCTCTGCATAAATTAATTCTACCAGGAAATTTTCTTTCGGCTTGTACTACTTTGTGTACACAGGATTCATCTACCAATGGCTTCTCTAAAATATGATATTCCGCTGTTGGATCGTGACACAAGGTTTTCTCTCTGGCAAGTCAAGATGCGGGCTGTTCTAGCACAGATGGACCTGGATGACGCTCTTTTGGGATTTGACAAGATGCCAGCGGCATGGTCTGCTGATGAGAAGAAACGCAAGGATCGTAAGGCTTTATCTCAAATTCATCTTCATCTATCTAATAATATTCTACAGGAGGTTTTAAAGGAGAAGACCGCCGCCGCATTGTGGCTAAAGCTAGAGCAAATATGTATGACCAAGGACCTGACCAGCAAGATGCACCTTAAGCAAAAGCTCTATTTACACAAGTTGATGGAAGGCGGATCAGTATTAAACCACCTGACAGAATTCAAGGAAATTGTTGCCGACCTCGAATCTATGGAGGTAAAATATGATGATGAAGATTTGGGTCTTATTCTGTTATGCTCTCTGCCCAGTTCATACTCTACTTTTAGAGATACTATTTTATATAGCCGAGATACTCTCACTCTTAATGAAGTTTATGAAGCACTGTATGCTAAAGAGAAGATGAAACATATGGTTTCTGGTGAAAACTCAAACTCGCATGCAGAAGGCTTGGTTGTCCGAAGCAGACAACACGAGAAGAGTTCAAGCGGCAATTCCAGGGGCAGAAGCTCTAGCAAGAATAATAGAGGCAGATCTAAGTCCAGGAACAGGAAGTCATGCAAATACTGCAAGAAAGGTGGTCATGACATATCCGAATGCTGGAAGTTACAAAACAAGGAAAAGAGGAATGGCACATACAAACCAAAAGGTAACAAAGAAGATGAAAAATTCTGCTAATTGTGCTCATGATAGTAATTCTGAAGGTGATGTGCTTGTCGTTGTTGCTGGATGTGCTGAAATTAATGATGAATGGATTCTTGATACTGCTTGCACCTTTCATATGTGCCCACATAGAGATTGGTTTACAACTTTTGAACCCGTTACTACTGCTGGTTCTGTTTTGGGTTTTGATGATTCACCACGCAAGATTGAAGGCATTGGCTCTATTCAGATCAAGATGTTTGATGGCACAATCAGAACTTTAACGGATGTTCGATACATTCCTAAGATGAAGAGAAATCTTATCTCTTTAAGTACCCTTGATGATAAGGGGTACAAGTATTCAGGTGGAGGTGGAGTCCTGAAGGTCACCAAAGGTTCTCTTATTGTAATGAAGGGTGACATGAGGAAGGCTAATGGTCTTTATTATCTTCAAGGTACTACAATTTCAGGTAATGCCGCCCCTGTTATTTCAAATGATACTTCTGATTGTGATACTACTAATCTTTGGCATATGCGTCTTGGTCATATGAGTGAAACTGGAATGATGGAGCTATGCAAAAGATGTCTACTTGATGGTCAAAACATCGACAAGTTAAAATTTTGTGAACATTGTGTCTTCGGCAAGCAAACAAGGGTAAAGTTTGGCACTGGAACTCACTCTACAAAAGACATATTGGAGTATGTTCACTCAGATTTGTGGGGAGAGTCCCGCGTTCCGTCACTTGGAGGTGCAGGTTACATGCTGACCATCATTGATGATTACTCAAGAAGAGTTTGGGCATATTTTCTGAAGCACAAATCAGATGTATTCAAGACATTCAAGGAGTGGAAGATTATGATTGAAAGACAGACTGGCAAGCATGTCAAGAAGCTGCGTACCGATAATGGCTTGGAGTTTTGTTCTAGAGAGTTTGAAGCTTTGTGCAAATCAGAGGGAATTGTGAGACATTATACTGTCCCAGGTACTCCTCAACAAAATGGTGTGGCCGAACGCATGAATAGAACCATCATGGAGAAGGTACGCTGCATGTTATCTAGTTCTGGATTATCTAGAAGTTTTTGGGCTGAAGCCGCTTCCACTGCTTGTTACTTAATCAACCGGTCACCTAACCTGGCTATTGGAAAGAAGACTCCCATTGAGGTATGGTCTGGTTCTCCAGCAGATTATTCTGATTTGAGAATATTTGGTTGCCCTGCTTATGCTCATGTTAATAATGGTAAATTGGAGCCTAGAGCTGTTAAGTGTATTTTCCTTGGTTTTAAGCCTGGTGTGAAAGGTTATAAATTATGGAATCCTGAAACTAGAAAGGTGGTAATTAGCAGAAGTGTTACTTTTGATGAATCTGCTATGTTACATGATAAGCCATCTAATGATATTCCTATTGAGAAGCCACATAAAACAAGTGTGCAGGTGGAGCATGTTATTAATTCAGGTGATACACCAGACAAAGAGAATATTATTGTTCATGATGATGCACCTATTACTGAGGATCCTCCTGAGGTTGTGCAGCCACCACAACATCCTGTTGCAATTCAGCCTAGAAGGTCTACAAGGGAACATAAGCGTCCCAACAGGCTTATTGAAGAATGCAATGTTGTTGCTTATGCTTTTAGTGTGGCAGAAGACATTGAAGGTACTGCTGAACCTTCAACTTATTCAGAGGCTATTACTTCTGTTGATTCAAATAAATGGATGACTGCCATGCATGATGAGATGGAATCACTTGAGAAAAATGGTACTTGGGAGCTAGTCAAATTACCAATTGAGAAGAAGGCTATTCGCTGCAAATGGATATTCAAGAAAAAGGAGGGCATTACACCAACCGAAGAGATTAGATACAAAGCAAGACTAGTTGCTAAAGGTTATAGCCAGATTCCAGGTATTGATTTTACAGATGTCTTTTCCCCTGTTGTGAAGCATAGTTCTATTCGTACTTTACTCAGCATTGTGGCTATGCGTGATTATGAGCTTGAGCAATTAGATGTGAAAACTGCATTCTTACATGGGGAATTAGAAGAAGACATTTATATGGAGCAGCCGGAAGGTTTTGTCGTTCCGGGGAAGGAGAATTATGCTTGTAAGTTAAAGAAATCTCTTTATGGTTTGAAGCAGTCACCAAGACAGTGGTACAAGAGGTTTGACTCCTTTATGATCTCTCAAGGTTTTAGAAGATCAAATTATGATAGTTGTGTTTATTTAAATACTGTTAATGGTTCAGCTATCTACTTGCTCCTATATGTTGATGATATGTTGATTGCTGCAAAAGACAAGGCAGAGATTGTAAAATTAAAGGCACAGTTGAGCAGTGAATTTGAGATGAAGGATCTTGGTGCAGCAAAGAAGATTCTTGGCATGGAGATTATCAGAGATAGACACTCTGAAAAATTATACCTAAGTCAGAAAGGGTATATTGATAAGGTACTTCGTCGTTTTAATATGCACAATGCAAAACCAGTGAGTACTCCTTTAGCTGCACATTTCAGACTTTCTTCAGATTCATGTCCACAGTCAGATGATGAAATTGAGTACATGTCTAGAGTTCCATATGCCAGTGCAGTTGGCTCACTTATGTATGCCATGGTATGTTCTCGCCCTGATTTATCCCATGCATTGAGTGTTGTTAGTAGATACATGGCTAATCCTGGCAAAGAGCATTGGAAAGCAGTTCAATGGATTTTCAGATATTTGAGGGGCACTTCTAATGCTTGTTTACAGTTTGGAAAATCTAGAGATGGACTTGTTGGTTATGTGGATTCAGATTTTGCTGGTGATTTAGATAAAAGAAGATCTCTTACTGGTTATGTGTTCACTGTTGGAGGATGTGCTGTTAGCTGGAAAGCAAGTCTTCAAGCCACTGTTGCCTTGTCCACTACAGAAGCCGAGTATATGGCTATTTCAGAAGCTTGCAAAGAAGCCATTTGGCTAAGAGGTTTGTTTACTGAGCTTTGTGGAAGTACGTCTTGCACTACAATATTTTGTGACAGTCAGAGTGCTATTTATCTCGCAAAGGATCAGATGTTCCATGAGAGAACAAAGCACATTGATGTGAGGTATCACTTTATTCGAGGTGTCATCGCTCAAGGTGATATCAAGGTCAGCAAGATAAGTACACATAATAATCCAGCTGATATGATGACAAAGCCAGTTCCTGCCACTAAGTTTGAGTTTGCTCAGGTTTAGTTGGTATTACTCAGTAGTCCTATGTGACTTTGACGCACAAGGTGTTTATGCTTATTTGATTGGAGAAGTTCATTACTTTCTTCGACTACTGGAGGGAATTCGGCTCAAGGTGGAGATTGTTGAAAAGTGATCCGAATTCAGTTACCGTGTTGGACACGGCACCGAATCATGCTAGACGTAGCATCGTACGGTGTGGGGATTCGCGCTGGTACCGGCGTAACCGAGTACAACTCGTTGTCTTGTCCTTCAAGGACTCTTGTAATTACCCCTATATATATGCCCCAGTAGTCGCACCTAAAGACCGTCCTGTGGTCTCGTGCTTGTAATACTTTTCCCATCATAGTGAGATTGCGCCTTCGTGCGTCCGTGGTTTTTTTCCCGCAAGGGTTTTTCCACGTAAAAATCTTTGTCTCTTGTCTCTAGATCAATCTCTAATATCGCCACACACATATCGTACGTGTGAAATGTTTATATTTTTCTGTCATGTGTATGTTTCTCTGGAATTTACTATCGTACCAATGCTCCTAGTCTTTCAGAAACCCTTGAAACCTCTATGCCAATTCTTGAGCTGAAGGCCTGCAGTTCAGAGGGAGGAAATATAATTAAGATTAATCGCATGTGCACGTTAATTAGCAGCACGAGAAGCACTCAGTACGATACGACTTTAGCCGGCCTAGAGAGAGAAAACAAAATAAAGCAGGAAAAAAATTGGTACGACACATATGTAGGTAGGTAGTTTTCAAACTTTTCGGCTTTCCCTAATCTTTTGTCTATTGCTACACGGAGAGCAATCTACGACCCCACATTCTCACGTGTACATGCACCACGCTCTCATCTTTTTCTTCGTGGGCCTTTAATTTTGTTTATGCACCGTTAATTCAGTTCCATATTTTACTAGAAATTGATGGCAAAACACCAAATAAAGCATGGAAGCGTATGGTTTTTCTAAGGCGATACATATGTTCTTTTGACCTTTTTAGTAGACACCGGCCAGAAGTCTCCATCAATTTGGCATTAGTTTTTTCTAGACATTCTCCTTTTAAAGAAAGAGGCAGGAGCTCTGCCGGATCAATTAAAGTATGATACAACAAATATGATTCAGTTGATTATGCTACTAACAAGGAAGGGTACTCTAATCCAATTAACAAATTATAGGAAAGATGAGCTGCTTTACGATTAGTGCTAGGTGATACCAACGAAAAAGCCATGCAGAGAGTACGGATGCATACGTATATGTATGTATGTACCCGGGAGTGTATGGTATAGAAGATCTTGTGACCAGCAACGGAGTACTTGGCGCTGACAATCTCGGCACCTTCTTCCTCGAGGATGGTGATCACCTCATGAAACTTGAACGGCCTCTCCGCGCTACATATCAGCACCACTTCCATGCTCGAGTCTTGGTGGTACCACACCTCCACCACCGGTGCCTCCTCCTGCTCGCCTTCTAACTCTGACCCCGTGCCGCCGCTCATCGTCGTCGTGGGCATTGAGGCGCCACTAGCTCCTCTTGAGCTAGCCATGAGCTGCGCGGAGCTCCTCTTGTGCTGCAGCTCATCCACCCTTTCCTTGAGCTTCTTGATGTATGCCGCCGCTTCATCTAGGCTTCCCAGTTGGGTCATTGTATCCTACATATTTAGTGCACAAAAGGGTGAAAATGTACGTCTGAGGATAAAACATTTTATCATGGAACAAAGTGAGGAATTCTTTAATTAGTTCACCTAACCTTCTGAACACTTCTAAATTCTAATACCGGATTAGTTCACATCTACACATGGTCTTGGTAGCGTTTTGCCCACCTGGCATCTATATATATGTCATCCAATTTTGTTCACGTCACCCTTTTTATCAGCCTTTTTTTTTGTACTCTAACCTCCTGATCTTACTAGCTAGACCTAACCAACCCAGGGATATATACTATCGCGGCTGCCATGCCTCTTAGTAATTTCTCTTAGATGGACATGTGTCTCTTAGTAATTATAAGCATTTTCAAATTTATTGTGAATATATATATGAGCGGCGTGCATGCAGATTTAATGTTCGCTCTTGTCTCTTTTAATCCTATCAATACACTTATGCTAAGCATTTTTTGCATTTCCGACCACATAAACTAACCATCCCTTCTCATGGAAATATCCAAAATACGTAATAAAAAATGTAATATATTATGTTGTGTTTCTCTCAATTTTAGAGCACGTCCGTAGTCCTGAATTTTGCAAGAAGCATACATATAATTCTTGCAAGATTCCTACATAATTCCCCCTCAGAAAAATAATTATTGGTCTACAAAATAGAAGCATACGTCCCATAGATGAGGAAAGCAACACATTCCGAGAAAATAAATGCCCATATATAGAACTCAACAGCTCCTGTTGATTACCATATTTCATGTGATGAGGAAGACTTACTAGCTAGATCTATATATATTGTACTAATTAAGCTTAGTGCAAAGAAGCCCTGCTAATTACCATTGGCCAATTACATAACCCAAGATATATTCAACTTTTTTTCTGGAAGAAATTAACAAGGGGCCGGAAGAACATCTAGCTATCACATTATTCAGTTACAAGGCAAAAAATAATCAATCTACTAGCTAGTTATAAGAGTATCAAATTACCATGAAAACAGAGTATCAGATTAACTAAAGCAATTAACCTAGAATTAATATATACTACCGTGGAGTAGTGTTCTTTTGGGATGAGAGAGGCGAGCTTGTCGCAGAGTCCCTTCATGTGCTGCCTCCTCTTCCTCTCGATCTCCTTCCTCTCCACCGTCGCCGTCGTGCCGCTGTTGCTCGTCCTGCTTCTCCTCCCACTCTTCGCCATCACCTCCATTTCTTTCCCCCTCCTCTCTCTCTATACGGGATCGATGGACACACGCGCGGATGGAGAGGTCAGGAAGGAAGGAAGGAAGAGATAATTAAGCAGCCGGTGCCGAAATGCAACCAAATCAGAGAAGCAGCTAGCTACAGTTCAAGAAGCAGATATGATACTAGCTAAGCTAGAAGATGTATTCATGGAAGAGCAAGGAGAGGAAGAACAAGTGGCCTGGTTTAAATGGGAGGCATGTGGTGGTGTACGGATAAGGAGATCGAGGACCTAGGCCTCCGGGATATACGCATATATAAGGACACCACAAAGCACGCCCCGACAAGCTACGATTATAATATGTATCTATTGGGTATGTGGCTACAGTACTAGAGTCCATATTAGTTTACGTTTGTTTCCTTGTTTCTGTTTAGACGTGAATCAAGTTCTCTCTTGGTGGTTAGATCCTTTAGCTGGGTCGGTTGTATTATATAAATAACCAGGTGCGCGACTTGTAAAGGAGAGCTTGAGTTTATGATTAAGAAGACGATGTGTATTTTAGAGTAGACATATGTTATCGAGTTCGGAGAAATCTTGAGAAGATGCAGTATGTACACATGCTTGGTGGGGAGGAAATATATATTGACTAATGTGCGATATGCTGGATTGAAAAGAAAGGACGTGTCTTGCCGGTCCACGGGACTGTAAGACGACTGATGTATGGACTACAGCAATATGTAGAAGAGGAAGTATCACATATATAATATTCAACTCATGACCTATTACTTGGGAGCGTGCCGTCCAAAAATTTGTCACTACCAGAAACACGAATATCCAGCTTTTGTAACAGGCTAGCCCATGAATTAGCGTCTTTTGCACGGTCCAGTGGAACCAGTGACTTGTGGCAGGATCGAGTTCCGGTGGCCATCTTTTCTTTTGTTTTGAATGAGTGTAATAACATTATGGTGGTCTAATAAAGCTCTATTCGATGGAATCGGATCATATATGCTCTCATTAGATTGAGTACTAATGTCTCGTATGTCTATCTAATCAGGTCAAGCATGGTTCCATCTCTATCAAATACTCCATATTATTTGTGTTACGTGTCTCTTAAATATATGCGCATCATAATATTCTAAAAAAGAGAAATTATTAGAAGATGTCTTGTACACATATAGATATACTAATTCTCTGATCTTTATTTTAGGATGAAATGGTACTGCTTACTTATAGGACAGTAATACATTAGTATGCAGTAACAGTTAAAAAAATATAATCCAAAGAGAGCTAAAATCCAAAGAGGGCTACAATCTGCTGGTGTTACTACTTGCTGCTGCAATGCTGCTCCTTTTGCTATGTACCTACGTGCCAACTGGCGCACGCGGTAGCACGTGCATGCATGCTCGCTCCCGGCCGGCCAGCACCCACTGCGACACTGCATTCAATGCAGTGACAAGAACACGCGGATCCATTAGTTAATTAAACACTCGCATAATTTTCGACATATCGTGATCCATAGCCGTTGGATCGAGCATCGATCGGATGGTCATGATAGAAGCAAGGAAGATGATTTCCCCTTCTCGCAAATTAACATATCATGGCCGCCAATTTCTTTTGGCTTTGATCCCCACGGTTGGTTCTAACTGATCGTGCAGACCTCGATGCATGTCATCCCGTGCCTTTGCCTTCGATCGCTCGGATGATGCACATCCATGCGAGATAGCTTCGACACGTGAACATATGTGAAAGAGATAAGTAAAAAATTCATTGTGTCGAAGGTTGACTCTAACAAACATTTTGATGAGAAAAGTGTGGAAGGAGATATATAGCAGGATTAAAAAATTAAACAAAAATGAGATGTTGAGTGGATGCCGTTAGTGCTAAAGGAGAAGTTAGAGACAATTCATCAGAGAATATATCTTACAAAATTGTCGTGGATTTTTTCTAGAGTTAACGTCGTTGTAGATGCCCTAGCACGGTCTGAGGGGAAAGTATATTTCGGCAAATTGAGTACCAACTTTACAAGTCTTTGTATAGAAATTTCGTAGCAACAATATTATTCTATAAAATTAATGTATTTCAGATTAGAAATGATCTTAATTTGGCTAAGATCAACCAGCTAAGTTCTTTTTAATGGGGAGGCAGCTAAATTTCGAGACTTGTGAAATTTATACACTGCTAGTTTGTAAAATAAACAAAAGTCTATAATTTATGAAATTTACCCTATCATTTTACTTGGGGCAGGGGCGGAAGACCCGAAGGGCGGGGTTGGGTGGCCACCCGACCTAACTAGCGCCACGAGTACCTACTACCTCGCCTCAATGCCAGGATCGCAAGCCGGTCGAGCTCCTCAGATGGTGTCGTCATAGTTGCTATCGTGGTTTTACGTTGTATTTTGGTATATGTTTTCGACTCCGCTCTACTAATTTTAGACCACTCAAAATTAGTAGTCGTTTTGGGTCCACGACCACTCAAAATGACCGTATCGACGAGGCGCATCTGAAAAATCTACTAGTCTTTAGACCTGTACATTTTTTCACCTCCAAATTCGCCCTCTAACACTGACTTTTTCCCCTCCGAACGAAACGTCGTATCTTTCGACCCTCCGTTGAACTTCTTCCCGAGTTCCAAATGCAGTAATGTTTGTGGATTCCGAACCGTGAGGGAGTAGAGCTGCTAGAAAAAAATACGAGAAAAAATTTTAAAAATAAAAAAATTTCACTCCAAATTCGCGCTACCGAATCCTTCGTACGAATAATCTCCGCTACCGAACCCTCCGTTCCCTCCGTTGAACTTCTTCCCGAGCTCCAAATGTAGTAATTTTTGTAGATTCCGAACCGTGAGGGAGTAGAGCTGCTACAAAAAATATGAGAAAAAAAATTTAAAAATAAAAAATTTTGGCACTAGTAGAAGGATGGAAGGAAGTAGAGGAGGGAGGAAGATGGGGTGCTCACCGTGACTCCATGGAGTTGGAGAGGAGGAGGGGCCGGCAGTGGGAGGAGGAGAGGAGAGGAGGGTGACTCCATGCATAACGGTGGGATGCTTGAGGAGGATGCTTGAGGAGGGTGCTTGAGGAAGGAGAGGAGAGGAGGGTGGAAGGGAGATGGAGTGGAGTGGCCTGAGTGGAGTGGAATGGCCTGAGTGCGCTGCAGTGAGGTGTATTATATACCACGCGGGATTCTAACATTTCGGGTTTTGAAATTTCGGATTGGCGGGATTTTTGTGCCCGTCAGTGATGACTTTTCTCCCCCTGAAACGGAATATCTGATAGAGTCACGACTGACGGGTATCCGGCGGCCCGTCAGTAATAGGTAAGAAGCCTGACGGGTTTTTTCCTGCCCGTCAGTGATAAGGTGTAGTGGATAACCTTTTTTGTAGTAGTGAAGCATTGGGTAGGTTTCATTCTACAGATCATGTAATACGGAAAGAATAAAGAAGCATATATATATATAGATTGTTACATCGTTTTAGAAACATACGCATAAAAGCTGTTCATGTAGTACAAAATATAAGCTATCTTCTTAGCAATAGGGCAATACAGTTCTCTTAGTAATTACATAATATAATATAACATTGGGACAGCTCTAATGCTATAGCTTAAATAGATTGAGCTGAATTAGGAAGATGCCTGGCGACTTGTACAACCAAGCAGTCAAAAGGCGAGCTGCACAGAGAATTAAACCTCAGTAAGCATGTAGGGTAGAGGTGGTCATCCAGGTTTTGATTGATCAGAACCTATAATACGGGAGTACCTTATAAGAGATATAATGAAAAAACCATGCTTTTGGTAAAGATGGCGAGATGATTTGTTTACCTTGTCAAATAAGGTCGATAGTATGGGACAGATGGCCTTCAACAATGGTGAAGACAAATACATAGATGTTGCCCTGCCTGATTGTTGGCTTTAAGAAATTTTTTAGGTATTCCATTCCTTTGTGAAAGACACATAAAAGTACTGCAAAAGGAGTAAGAAACAGCAGGTTTATGTCATATAGCACCATCCTCTGGTTAGGAGTGACAAATGTCTTGTTCATTGTGCAGATATAGTATGGTATGGCGGGTTCTGTGGTCCCAACTAATTGTTCTAGACGTTTTGCTTGGCATGGAGTCATTGCTATTTCATTTCCATACGTGTAGTGTATGTCATATATTTCACAATATTGCCAGACATATGGAGCTGGACGCTGTTACAGAATTATTGAATATTTCAAAGAAAGTACAAATATAAAACCAGTTGAATGGTAGGTGAGTGCCACCTCGTATAGTATGCGTCTCTGACTTGCACGGTTCTTTGCCTGGAAGGCAAATTCTGGAACTGCCTGTGCTGTTGAGATCTTCTGAAGCTGTAGAACACCGCTGTCATAAGAAACTGCTAAAAATAATCACATTTCTTGAGTAAAGAGTTCGGTCTTGATATTATGTTCCAGTACCTTTGCCGTCGCTGATGTATATAATAATCGAGGATCGAGGTCCATGCTGCACAGCGATGTCGTATCCGAGTCACTCGATCCCATTGTTCTGAAAACATAAGAACTCATGTCATACAGACCGGACAAATACACATGTGGGTACTTATAAAGTAAGGAAAACATTGGTAAAATAAGATTTGGCATAAGAACAGAGAAAAAGAATTCATTAAACTAAATGAGGTCTTGTAAATAAGTTGATAAATTAAGCGACTTTACACTGTTGCAACTGTAAAAGTTTTAGTAATGCAGCTGCAACAACAGGAACTGAATGACAAATTTAATATCTTCCCCATGTACCCTACACTTGAGCAATCTTTGAGTTGAGCTAGCAGATAAAACGACTCTCTTGTGTATTTGCATGGAATAGAAACATAAGGCAAGAGAAAGACAACAAAAAGAGATATGTTGCCTCAACACTGACTTTCATTTTACGAACCTCAATACTGATATGGTGCCCATCTAAAGAACACTACACATGATAGCCAGTTGCTGCAGTACATTTTCTATAATGCTATCACCACCAGCTGTACCTTAATGACCAATCGCGTTTGTTTTAGCACAGCAACGTCTTTGAGGCTCCCGAATCACACTTTCAGTAGCAAAGTTCTACCTTTTGGAAACAAAACCGAACACCTAATCATGTGCACGCCGGGTCTAGTAAGATTAAAGGTTCAACACTTCAGCCTCTTAAAACCAAACTTGTACTCTGATCAGTCTAACCAAATTAATTGAATTCAAAGTTCCTGATATGGACAAACATATGAATTATGTCTCAGCTTTCATACTTTTATAGTATTAAAGTAAATACAAGCTATAAATTAGTGGATATATGAAATTCCATAGCCATGATCGAAAGCCCTAGAGAGCCAAAAAGAAAGCACAGTACGTAGTACACACGCAGCTTCATATCAAATATATGTACAAATAGAAACCGAAACTTGACTGGATGCTACATAGAAAAATGATCCCAACAGATTGCCTAAGAGGCGATAAAAGCTCCAGATTTGGACAATCAAGCAAATGCTCAATTTTAATTCTTCAATAGTTATAAGTTTAAGTATTTTCCACGAGAAGGTTCTATTATAACAAATCTTAAGCTCGGACCTTTCACATAACTGTCTTTTTTACAATATCCTAGTATCATTATCAACCACTGTAAATCATCATAAACCATCGATCCTCTCATCACTACACAGTACACCACTGCATTTGCTGTTGTTGAAAGAGACCATAAGCATCCTAATCGGTTACCTGGAGATAATCTGATCGCACATGTTTTAAACGTCCATGTCGGCCCTTGTCTTGATCACTTGAGCAGCATGCAGCGGGAGTAGCTGCTGCCACCACAAAAAAATTAACCATCACCGAACTATCCCGAGGAAAACAGAACCAAATGAAATGTAAAAAACATACAAAGATGAAATGTTCTAGGGTGCCTGAAGGGAAGGCAGCAAGGGCTAATGATTGGATACAAATTGTCATATTGCAAGGAAAACTTAGAAAGAAAAGACTGCAGACAATTGCTGAGGTAGGAACTGCCCTTAATTGCTCCATCAACCAGCTGGCAATTTGTCATCTCAACTACGGCTCTATCAACTTGGGAACGAATTATCTGAACCGAAGCACAAATAAACCAAAAGCGAAATAAATAAACCAATTCGTGATGTGGATGGATGGAGGCGAAAAACAATTTATCTTGGTGAAGGGGGAGATGAATCCTGACCTGGAGACAAAGAAATTGAAAGGAGCAGAACTTAACCTGGGCTTGGGACCTTCGATCTGGGAATGGTATTCCAGCCATGTAGAGAGGAATCCTAGGCAGGTGCGACCAGGTCTCATCCTTCCATGCTCTCCATCAGCCGCCTCCACCATGTTGCTCCTCCTAGTGAAAATTCGGCCTGAACATCAGTACAAGAGCATGAGCAAGAACAAATAACATCTATCTCATGGCTCAACTTATTATGATGCAAATCCTGCTCCCTCTCAGGATTGAAAACTTAAAGATACTCCAAGGACAGCAGGGCAGTGGGATAGTGATACTCCAAGGACAGCAGGGCAGTGGGATAGTTCAAGGAAGGGAAATATCAAGGATTCAACAGTTGACAGGCTCTCAACAGAATGAATTCTAAAAAAATTCAATCTTTAGTACCTGGGAGCTGGATTGAAGAGATAAACCCAGTGTCACAACTACTAAAAGATCCGGCTTGACATAACCATTGAGGTTTGCGCGTCTTTGTTGACCTCCTCGGTGGATTGCTGGTGAATAGTTACTAAATGTAAATGATAAGCACGTAAGAAGATCAACATATTTTGTAAGAACTAACTAATCTAGCGTGTCAGATTGAATAGCTATGATGGTGGCATGATACGTGTACATCTTTACACATTCTTTTAGTGTGGTAAACACGTATGCTAGGAATAGGCCTGTGTAACTTTATTATGCAGGTCGGATATGAATTTTATGCTAATGCCAGCAAAACTATTGACATGAAATTCATATGTTGCCCTAACTCAGCTATGAACTGCATCAGTTGATATTTTTTAACAATCGGTCACAACAATTGTATCTGAATTAGTGTATGCATCGTTCAAAGTAAACTCATCATGGAAGCAGAGATGTATATGTCCAAGAGACAAATCTAAACTTTTTTTTTGCAACTAACACCACTCATTTAGGAAGCAGAGATGTATATGTCCAAGAGACAAATCTAAACTTTTTTTTTGCAACTAACACCACTCATTTACAGCTTTCTGTACATAATAACATCCAGATACAGGGAAAGGCGTAAAGAAAAACAAAACTTGCGATTTGGATGCAGCTCCTTTGGGTAAAATTGCTCCTCCTCCCAGTACATAGTCTGACATGGTCTTATCGGTTTGGAGAATAAAACCAAGATAACAATGGAAAGTACATAATATTTCCTTCTCTAGAAAAATCTACCATAGAGAGCAAGACAAATTGATAACATGTATAGACTGATATCACCTGACAAAGACAATAACACCTATCATGAATGAAATGAAATTTATAGATGCTCCAGTGAAATATTCAGAATTGTTGAACCCTTGGAGCCTCCAACATATAGCAGTACAATTTCCTTTATTCATCAAAAAAGGAAAAATTAGGAAGGTATAGTTCGTGGTTCCAAACTTCATGGCACATCAAAACTGAAAAACATGTCTTACCTTATCTTGTATGAGATGTAAAAATTTGGTGAATCAAGAGGCAACCGGAGTCTAGAGAGTAAGGAGATTGGCTTGTACGGGCTCACCATGGTTGCTGCTTCCGATCCTTGGACCTAGGTTGGCTAGAAATCCCGACAGCACCAGAGAAACAGGAAATAGAAGAACAACGATTAGCAAATAAATTACGGGCAGAAAACCGAGCCTCAAAGCTCGCACGTGATGAATGGGTACCTCAATCCGTTGAACAGGCAGCGACAGCGTCCATGGCTGCGAACTCACGACGAGCACCAGTGAACCATTGTGAGCAAAAAAGGGAAAATGAACCAGGCATAAGCCAACCAGCAAGCGGTGAAAGGAAACCAGTAGGTGGCAATACCTACGACAGATCGACGGCGGCTCGAGAAATCGCTAGGACGTGTATGGTGGTGTTGTCCTTGCGAACGGTCTCGAGGGCGTACTCCAGCTCAGCCACCGCATCTGGCGTCGTCGGGCCACCACGGCCGCTGCGCATCCTGCAGGGCGAATGAAACGCGGCTCACCTCGGCTCGCCGTCCACGCCCTTCTCTGGTTCGGCCTGGGGGGTCACCCTCTCGCGCGGTACAGCGGGCCCGGGGTCGCCCTCTCGTGCAAAGGTGGCCGGACTCCTCTTGCCGAGCGCCGCGGAGGAGGAGAGGAACGAGCGCAGTAGCGGCGCCGTCCGACCACGGTGAGAGGACGAGGGAGGAGAAGGATGGTGGCGGCGGAGCGAGGGAAAAGAGCGTGAAGGGGAGGCGGCTAGGGTTTGTACTGCTTGGTGTTGGTTTTTATCCAACTCAGTAAGAAAATGGACGGCCAAGATCGCGGGGAGAAACGTATCGGACGGCAAAAAATCCCAAAGCTCTGAGAGGCGGCCCTTTCCCGCACCAATTACCTTTGGTGATTCGTTTCCTTGTTCCTTCTTTAATTTCTAAGGTTCCACCAGGAGCTCAATGTGAAAGTTGAACAGAAGAACAGTGAAACCGTCTCCATCCGAGCCGTCTGTTTCAGATCCAGCGACCACTCACGCAATCCAAATAGAAGACATACATCCTGAAGAGACTAGTACTAAGGGGGTGTTTGGTTGGGCTTTTTAGCAGCTTTTCACTAGAAAAAGCTACAGCCCAACCAAACGGCCAGCTTTTCAGCAGTTTTTGCCAACGGTAGCTGTGGGCTTTGCAGTGCATATTCAGCTGTTTGGAAAAGCTGCCTTCTGTCAGCTTTTTGCAATATGCTGAAGCTTCAGTGCTCATTTCCCAAAATGCTGTAGATTGTTTGGATCAACTAAAAGCTATATGTTCACTTTCCCATAGCCACAGCAGTTTTTCCAGATAGCCAGTCAACAGCAGCTTTGTCAACAGCCACAGCTCAACCAAACAGGCCCTAATTAAGCTCTGTGTTCACGTACATATATATGAACCATGCCACAGTAATTTGTACGTCTCCACCTGTCGACGCTTTCCCCATCGATCGCTTTCAAACTTTCTAGCATGGCAAAAAAAAGATCCTTTGTGCATTCACCATCACTTTGTGGTCCTTAAACACAACACAGTTAACCAATTCGCTGTTGCTCATCTACTCTGCTTTAGAGA
Source organism: Stipa capillata (assembly GCA_019208055.1). Classification (NCBI taxonomy): domain Eukaryota; kingdom Viridiplantae; phylum Streptophyta; class Magnoliopsida; order Poales; family Poaceae; genus Stipa; species Stipa capillata. The sequence continues at coordinate 118,845 of JAGXJF010001313.1, forward strand.
TCTTGATCAGTTCAGCTCTCAAGTGTAAACCATGTGGCAGCCCCAGTTGATACAGCTCCACAGGTCAGAGTAAAGCCTGACTCTAGTAGTGAAGACATGCATGCAGACTTCAAAAGTAGTCTTCATGCTCCATGTGCTCAAGTTCATACATGAGAAACTGTTGGGGCGACAAGACCATCTAATCATGTGTGTACTGCTGCCGGATCAATGTTTGCAGCTTAAAGCCATATGTTTCTCATGACCAGGCTCTGCTTGGATTTTTTTTTGTCAACTCCTGCAAGAATTGAACTGCTTCGTGTGAAATTCCTGCGCTCGAGTTTTGTCGGCCTTTCAAGTTTCAACTTAGCCTGTGTCAATCAAATGCCTTCGCTATCAGTGGTCCTAGCCATTGGGCGCACTCCACAGCTGTGTGGACTGTGCCGCGCCAGATTGCCCCGTCAGAGAGTGACACATTACAAGGAAAGGAGAGGAACTAAAGCCAACTAAGTCCTAGCTTAGCTTTTGGCTGTGTGTTGCATGCAGATAAGACGTTGACGGCACTGCACCATGTTTTCTACGTAAAACAGTTCCTGTTGTAGTAATGTTTATCTCAAACAAGTGCAATGTAAGAAGCACGTCAGGCATCAGAGGCCTGGACCACCTCACCATTTGCCAAAAATTGCCATCACCTAGGCTACATCACTTTCAAGTTGCCCAGACTTGAACCAGGCAGGGATCAAGTAGATCACTTCCCCTGTAATGCAGCCAATTCTGCAGAGGATAGTATAGGATTTGGTCTATCATTCGCCCATTCTACAAGTAGTAAGAGAGTAATTTTATTTCTACTGAGATGCATTTACAATGATGGAGGTCTCGTTCTTACAACTCCCAGCACTTTGGGTTCTTCGGTTCGCTTACAACAAAATCGTGTAGGGAACTCTACAGCCACAATAATGCAACACGAATAATATGCCACACCTATCACCCACAATCTTACATACACTCGAAGAAGAATAAATACAAGTATACATGAGCTGAATCTACTTGAAGAAGAGGCCCTTTTTCCTACCTCTCCTCTTCTCAACAGCCTGCAAAATGCATGCAGATGTTTCACATTAGGATTGAAGGAACACATCATGCCAAAGGGTGCATGCAAACATACAGGGGGTAACCCTGGCTGTAACCTGCCAGTCATAGTTCATCTCGTATGCTGGTATAGGGATAACACTGAACGGAATTTCGACAACAGGGATATTTCTGCAAACATTTAGTGACGACTAAAAGCACACTTTCTTTAAATTAAAGTCGTAGCTGATACTAGATAAGATACCACCATGACAGGCTGGGAATGTTGCTAACAACCAACAATATCCAATACGTTGCAGGCTCTATGAGCCCTAACTAGAATAGCATGAAGCCGTGACCTCTGGCTGGCCACAAGAGGCAAGTTAACCATGAGTTCGGTAACCAAACTTAATGGCAGAAGCCAAGCAGCACGGTCAATCACATGTAACACATTATCCGTGAGAAGAACCAACAGTTCTACAGTTAACTTAAAAAGTTGCTAATGTAGGCCCATCAACCATGCTAACAATAAAATAATGCTCAGTTATGAACTTGAATAAAGCGGGGCCATCACCTCATGACGAACCACTTGATATTGCTAAAGAAATATTAGATGATAAAGGTGATGCTGATATGCTATGCTTTCTACATGAGATAATGAGCTCATACCATACTTCTGAACAATCTTAATACTAGAACAATGGTATCCCGCGGTCTGCAAAATTGGATAACAAGATAAGTGGTATATAATATATGTTGACTATGATATTGTATGACTTCAATCAGTAATAAGAAATAAAGATGATAACAACAGCCATACAAAGCAGAGGGGGAGGGGGAGGGGGAGGGGGATCATCTGGCAGAGTATTCCGACAGCCAAGGACGAGGTGTTCAATTCAAGTTTGATTACATATGGCAATGAAAACTCAACAAAACGATAATGCTACTGGTCACGCCTTGTAAAATTATCTTTTTTGGGGTAAAATTTGTTCTGCGAGATTTATAGTAGTGTCCAAAATGGAGGCGATAAGTTTTGACTTAAAATTCCAGATATCTTATAAGGGATTGGGTCCTGAACTGCCATACTTTAAATGTTATTAGACAAGTGAGCAGATTTTCATATAAAGAAGTGACGACATCTATAGTTCTTTTTTTAAAGGAAACCAGAAGGAGAGATTCCTGCTGTGAAAACTGTACATTTATATGGCACATATAAATCTAATAAATACTAATGTTAGCAGTTGTGTTGAAACTAAACAAGAAATATTTATAATTAAGCAAACAGTATGCTCGATTTGGTACTCACAGTGTATTTTCTGCTGGCTTAAGAGTATAATTGACACCATCAGCAGACATAATCGAAAACTCCGTTGCACACTCGTATCCATATGGAATATTAATCTGGAAAAGGAAGTACACAATTTGTTGTAAATCACAATATATACCCAACAAAAAAAATAATGCACAGGTTAAAATCAAATATGAGCATGCAAAACAGTGTTAAACCAGAGAAGTTGAAAGGTAAAAGAAATGCCAAGCTATACCAATCAAAACAGTGTTAGCCTGGATTTCGTATTATATGCCACTGGTTAAATAAAACCAAAGCATGATTGCAAAACAAGAATTCAAGAACAAAGTTAAAATTAGCCAAGTGGTGCAAAAATCAACAATGCTCGGAGATAATTTATCTACAAACACAATTCTGTACAGTGTAAATCAATAGAGTAATTGTGGTTATGCGCATGAGTCATTTCAGCCGTTCTGCCCACACTTTTTGATGGGACTTCACCAATCTCTTGACAAAAAAGAACGATATACAAGAAAGCAGTGCCTAAGCAGAATTCAAAATTGTCAACAAACCTATCAGTCAGATATAAAGGGAGTGCTGAGGTAAGGTTTCAAGACTCATCAGTCATCACAACTAGGGCACTGATACTAGTGTCAAGCATATCTCAGATGATAACCCATCCATACAATACAGACCCTGTCCCGCATTATCCAGAGTGAAACTCCAAGAAGAATCCTGGAAGCCAACTGGCAGCTGGAACAGAACTCACCTGTTCCCAGAGAAACTCTGGAAACAGCCAGTTTGTGGCCGATTCTTTAGTTTCTTTCTTCTTCTTTTGCGCGTATAGTAAAGAAAGATATCTATACGACTATACATCAAAGAACAACACAAAGTTCATCCAGATGCGATGTAATCTGGTTGTATCTTGGACTGTCTGTGATACTGAAACCATCTGGGATTATAAATCCTTATGCTTTGCCAGGATTATTTCGAGGTAATTACTAGTGCCACCCAGCTATCACTGGTTTTCTTTCAGTCCATTTTGGGGAAATCAATGTGCTACTCACGTACTGAAGGAACTAATAATTCATTGACACAGATCGAGATCCACTTTCTGAAAAGAAATACTGGTAACGAGTAGGGACATACAGCAGTTGCTTGCTGAAATTTCTCTGTGAGAACAACACCACGCTGTCCGTTACATTTAATGCTGTAACCTTCCCTCTTTATTGCCAAAACAGCTGGTTCCCACATGTCTAAGAACTTCACCTGCTATTAGAAGATTTAACATTTCAAATAGTTGCATGACATCAGACGAAAGTAGTAAGAATACTATTGATGGATAGTTGTAAAGTACAGAAAACATACAGGTAGTTGGACTTGATAAGACACATGCCCAACTTCAAGAGTTTTCTTAATAAGCTCCTTTGTTTCAGGATCTGCAACAAAAGATGGTTACTCAAGTTATAGTGTACAAATTGTGCAATGTGCTACTACAGTACAACTTATATAGTAAATCAGTATCACATAATCGCATGTCTTGTTTTACATAATAAACAAAACAGCGTAAGTACCAATGTTTAGGCCTTTACACAGGGAGGTCAATATTCTATATAGAGTAAATTCCGCTGTGGACCACATATTGTTAAAAATGACACGTTGAACCAGATTTTAAAAAGAACGCCACACTGCACCAGATTTTGCAACCAAAATTCTGATTTGGACCATTCAACCCGTCAGTTTTGTGGGGTTTTTTTGTTGCTAAATGTGGTGCGGTGACACTTTCATACTTTTAAATATGGTCAAGCCTGTCATTTTACAAATACATTGTCCACAGTGGAATTTAACAATACGGATTATATCATATGTTCAATCATCAGAGTGATGCTGAAGAAACCTCTGTTGCACAGATACAGCACCAAACAGCCGTGCAATGTATCCCCACGTATCTGATATGTGGATACGTGTATCCCCAAGTATCCCTTTTTTCTTATTTTAAAATAAATAGAATAATCAGGGTTACCTGGGGATACACTGGGATACGTTTGGGGATACAGCGGCTCAATAACATCTCTATCCAAAGCCCATCATAAGCCTAACTTGAAGAAAAGGGTAAAAACCCTAGAGGAAGAGAGGTGGCAGTCCATCCCGATCACGTGCCTCCTACCCTCCTATACCCGACACACCAGGATAAGAGAGGAGGCCGCCACTTGATTGTTGTGCACCACGCTACCACTGCTTGCTTGTTGGCTTCATTTGGTAAGGAAGGGACAAGGGAGGAATGACATCTAGGGGCTGCGGCTCGGCCAGCACTGGCGACCAGTCGTCTGTTGGTGGGACTGGAAGTGGGAGCAATGATGCTACTTCTAGGAATCAAGGCAATGAGTATTGCAACCCTAAGTATCCCTTTTGGGCTCATGTTACACGTTGTGTTATTTTCTGAAAATACATATATACTCGCCGTATCCCCAAACTGTTGTTTTCGAAAAATGTCGTTTTCCCGTATCACCATATCCTTATCCCCGTACTGTGCAACATAGGGAGAAACCATTCTTCACACTTACTATTCGACTGGCCAAATATAATGTTAGTTTGTTATACAATTTTAATGTAGATCAACTGTATCACCATATTGGCTTATTATACATGACTTCTGCCACAGCATGATCCTGACACATTAGGTATGTATGTCTGCTCCAATTGTCTTTTAACATCATTGATCCTCTGCAATATTTGAGTCAAACTGGTATTTATCTTTGAAAGTACCCCAGCAATACTTTCACTCTTGTGTGAGTGCTCTTAGCTCCGCATTCTATGCGCAGAACAACGGCAAGTTGAGGTCACCGCCCATAAGCGCGAGCGGTGATGGAATTAGTCTGGCGTTAGAGGTTTTCCATATAGTAGCAGCATATAACGCTTGGGGATCCAACTGCCTGCTACTTATTCAGTCGTCAATCAGTATTCGATCCGAGTAGTTAGTCAATCTCTCTCTCTCTCTCCCGTCCTTTTCTATCTATGATATTCCTAATTAAGGAGTTCGCTTTCCAATATCTAAATGTTCATGCAAAGCAACAAAGGAAACAAGCATAGTAACTCCAAATTAACCGTTTTGGGCAAAGCAAGGACAAAAGCCCAATTGAGTTGATATGCCTAGCATACGAGTGGAGAGTGGAGTTGGGTATTTTGTTTTAGAAAGAATATGATGTTATCTGAGGATGAAGCTCACTTTGGAAGGGCAGCCATTCTTGTGAACCAAGCACCACACAACATTGTGTATCACACACTTTTTGGAGGGGAGGGGCAGGACCACCACCCCAAGCCGTTTGAAGTGTACATTAGTAACATGTAACATAATGCTTGAGGGTCTGCATGCAGGTGGGTTTGGACCTGATGCATTACCCTATATTGATTTAGTACTTCACGATTCCTATATTTTGTTAAATGTTTCATTTTTTTAGTATACTTCTCTGAAGTTAGGAATATGCTAACCTTCGATTCACATGTAAATTGGTAGGGAGTTATCAGCTGTTTTTCAAGCATATATGACTAATATTACCTTGGTTATTATTTGGATCATGGATACACTTTGAACCAAAAAGAAGCGCAGCACGTAGGGTAAGAAAAGGCTAGAGTGCACAGTGGCAGAACCTGTTCACAGTTTCAATACACTCACCACAAGTGATTTTTGTTTGCTCGTTAGCATAAACCTTGACAATGTCCCCCCTACAATAGGAAACAAGAAGGTTTCAAACAGAATCAAACATTTTAACACTGGAAGTAATAGTAGCAAATCAGTTTCCTAGAAAGAAATTTAACCGTGCAGCAGATCTAAACTCATCTTACATAGAATTTTGGTGATTTCATCATTTCAAGGAAGAAATTTAAGAAAAAGCGCAGGTGGATTTTGTCTCAAATTGACTGGACATTCTGGATCTCAACAAATATAAATGGGAGAAACAAAAAGATTATCAATATAGTTATCATGGTGTCCTGAGCTATCTGGGACCTGAGAAATCAGAAAAGGAAAGTATGGTAGCTACCATGTGATTATTTTTATAAATACATAAACCATAAAAATAATCCAAAAGGTTGACTGCTAGGGTTGATTTGCACTCAAGAAAATATGAAAACCTAAGGGAGGAAAACTCTCATTTGTGTTTTTCCTAGTATCAACTGAGTTAAGAGGTGGAATTTCACAGGCGATTATCTCATTTAAACACCTACACCTTGAACTTAAGAACAGTATTTTTTTTGTAGTAATACTGACAGTGTCGCAGGTTTTCAGAAAATCAACATGGCACTATCATGGATTTTATTTCACCACTCTATCATGAAGCTCCCAGTCAGCTGGTGTTCTCCTTTGTGTTATTTCAAAACAAATACAAAATTAGACAGCCCCAGGATTCCTGAAAGTGTGGGAAAATAGAACATCATAGCATAAATAATTACCTTTCTTTTCCTATCGTCTAGGGGTTGGACTTCAATGGCTAGTAAAGAGTCCACATCATCAGCAGTAACCAAATAGCTAGGTTGCCTTGCTCCTGCGCCCCAAAAAGAATAATTAATCCAGACTTACTTGAGACATCTTGGCATCATAATGTAAGTAACAAGGTCACAGAGCATAAATTTCACTTATTATGAGTCATCAGAAAAAAAAAGTACCTTCTATGAATTTTACAGAGCCATCGTCTAAATGGCGTACCCACTGCACACACAAAAAGAATCGCAAAAATGAAGACTGTATGGAAGTTTGAACTAACAACCAATGTGATTAGATAGAAAAGATATCATTTTATTCAAAATGTGGATCGACAAGAACTGTGAAGCGCACCTCAAAATTACAACTTGTGGTTCCATTGGTGGAGTACCCACTTGCTTGAAGTTCTCGTCCAGGAAAGCTTCACCTGTGATTCGAAGCCCTTCTATGCCTGGCAATTGATCATCCTCTGCAGCTGCATATACACAGAAAAAAGCATCTATTTTCAGATCGAATGCAACGTTAAACAAATATGAACTTAATTCAATAGTAATTACTTTCAGAGAAAGAAGAACCAGGCTCCTCGGGAACAGTAGGAAGATAGGGATATGAAGGGTTTGCTTCCTCAAGGCCAGATGCTAAATTAGGTGGGTCTCCAGGACCCCATTGAGCAGAAGGTCCTCGCGCATGTTGGGCTTCAGCACCCGCAGAACCATCCAGTACATCACTTCTACTAAGGCCCTTAATTGGTGGGTTTTGACCCTGGGTCTCAAAATCAAACTGGACAGCATGAGAATCATGTTGGTTTGCTTGAGCTGAAACATCCTTCCTAAATTGGTTGCTGAAAATCATAAATCCATAATCACATTTAGCATGCATAAACATAATGTGAAAAACTATTGACTAACAGAAATGGTTTGCTAAACCTTCCACACAGACAGTTTAAGTGTACCAAATTAACGAAACAACAATATCAAAAGCAAAAGCAAGATTTGCCAATCATAATTTCATACGTCCATTCTCATAATTACAGGTTATCCAAGAAAACTGCAAGAATTCAGTGATGACCCTTCCAAACTATCGTATCATCCAATAAACCAACCTGTCATTAGATCAACGCTATTGACAAAAAAAAATTCAGAAATGTTCATGTCTGTTGTTTTTATCCAGCCCTTCTGGTTTTCACATTCCTATTTCCCTTTTTCCCTTCATGGTTGCTTATCCTGACAGTTGCTATTAACCAGCCAAGTTACTGAACTGATCCTGGTTCTTGTCCCTCGCTTTTTTTCTTTCTTTCTTTCAGACCCCTTTTTGCCTCTTTGCCCTTTGATTGCCTATCTCAAAATTGATAACCACATAGAAAGGTAGGTAGATAAAAAAAATCACTGATAGTAAGGGTACCATTTCAGCAACTAGTAATGGCAGGTCGTGTGATGACTACTAGATGTTGCTGGCCAACTTACATAGGTATAGTCCAGGTGGTCAGCATTTGCATGACTAACTTATGCATGAAATTATAGCACCAACAACACTGATAAAGAGCAAAAAGTGCGTTAGGAAGGCACACTATTAAGCTATTAAATAAGAGACTACCTGCTTGAAAGAGAGGTCCTTCCCATGTAATCATGATCGACATTTCTTGCAGGAACTTCACTTGGAATTACTTGATGATTCTTGTTCCCTAATACACTCCAATCACCTCTAGCTTGAACAGGGGAAGACATTGGGGATTGTATGTGAGGATATGATGTCTGGGGCACAATGTCAAGGCTGCTTTTGCTCTGAGAAAGTAAAGAGTTAGAGAAGCGTGTGTTGAAAGAATAATGACAAAGGAGTATAGAGCCATAGTGAAATCACCGATGCTTTCCAAGAGGATTGATGGGTGACTGCACAGGAAGACTGGCCTTATTTGGCAATTCAGTTTGCCAGGGGGTAATCTGATATTGTGACTCCTTAAATTTCTCCTGCATCATCCAAGTTTGCACACAGGCAACTTCAAAGTTCTGTAAGAAAAATATCAGCAGTAAGCTGTGCAAGCATGACAAGCTTACTACTGACTATAGTACACACACATTGGGGTTCTGAAAGTAAATGCATATTTACTGTAGCTTCATGTGGCTCACCTCGGTAATAACAAGTTGCTCCTGCAAATGCTTAAACAAAACCTACAGGGCAAGGAACACACGTTTAGCAAAAGGTTAACTCAGATCCTGGCTGGCTCCAAGTTGGGAACAAAAACAGAAGCACCTGATCACATGTTCTGAAATTTAGATTTTGCTCAAGTTGCTTTTGTCCATTAATTAAATTATGACATGTTTCTTAGTTGCACTTATATCATTTCATTTAACCTTTTGGCCCTCGCACTCCAATAATATATTTAGTTGATATTGCTTAATGATGGTATCACGGCACCCTCCAAACACCAGTGCACATCAGAAAACAGAGCATACCTTCAAACTACTAACAATGGATTGAGCATCGAGGACAGAAGGTCGTAGGTTGTCATATTCAGACAGAAGAGGCAGCAGCGAAGATATGAAAGTTGATCTTTCTTGATGTGCAGCCTATACAGTAACATAACCAAAATTCAGTATCATTTCAATTTCTTTATTACTACAGTAGTACATCTAACAATGAACATTCCATAAGAAACTTCTATTAACAGCTTATACAGAAGAAATGACTGACACACACGGAAAAATTAACATAGCAGAAGAAATTCAACTCAAAACTAATTCCAAGACCTGGTATATCTTATGGTAAAATCTGCATCTCTCCATAATGTTAAAATGTATTTCAAGAAAAATCAATGGGCACTCTGTTTTTAGCTGCAATCCTACAGCACAAGCCCAACAAAGCAAAACAAAAGCATTCATAAACTTCCGTCATACTACAAATGATTGTATACACATTTTGGATATATTACAGAAAGATGTTCAATTACTATGAATGAAAAACTGCATAAGAAACTTCATCCTTATCGAATACAAATAAACGAATTTAATTTCAAATGGATATGGTAAAATCAATCATAATTTGAAATGATTTCAACTTGAGAATGCGAAGGTAGAACATCTGTTGACCATTCAGAACAAGCATATAAATCATGAAATTCCAATTATAGAAAAAATACCTGCAATGCATATGTTAGACGGATGTTTTCCTCAATAATATCTTGTCTGTACAATAAGCTTTTGATGCTGCGTCAACTAAGTCCTGTTGCTGGTGATCGAATGCCTGAAAAAGAAAATTGTATTGAAGAAAATATGATATGCTCAATCCAAGGGACTAATGACTTCTGATAAAGCAAATCTTACCACACGCATATAAGCAATACGTTTTTCCAATGTATACTTATCATTGAGTATTTGCGCTTCCTGTCAGGAATAGTTTGCGATCAGGTACAAGATAGGAAGGGAAAAGACAGCAGGAATGAAGTGATCTTTTCTTGTACAGAAATAATCACCTTCACTGAGTAATTAGCAAGATGCTTTCTTAACTGTGCAATCTCTTCTTCATGTTCTTTGACTTGACAGTAAGGTCCTGTGTAGGAACTATCTTTGTCAGGAATATTAGGTCGTAGACCTGCATATGGCATTTCAAGCAATTATACTGACCTGCTTCCAGGATATATTTGAGTTCATCTCTGAAACAGGCAATAACCCTGTCCAGCTAAGTTGAGTCTAGAATCATACTCTCCTTCTTTTCTATGCCTGTAGGGAAGGGATTTTATTTTTTATCACAATACTGCAACCAAACGGCCATTCCAGCAACATCAAGTGTGCTGAGTTACCTGGTTGGAGAAAGGGAACGAGAAGATGGAGTAGAGAACTGTGATCGGCCATCATTCTCCACAGCAGTTGGTTCCATTGATGATCTTTAAATGCTCCATTAGCCTGGCTGCTGTCAAGGTACTTCTGTTTCATTCTTTCATGCATGGGAGCGTCCCCTCCACTTTCCATGACCCCATTCTGATGAAGCATAGAGGTGCTTTGGGGATTTGTTGAAGAAGCGCGAGGCTCTTGACCTAGTCTGCCAAAAGAACCTTGGGATGTAGCATCTTCCCTCTGAAACCAAATAAACAAAAACTGAGTACCTCCAAAACAATATGCATGCCTCTAGTTACCCTGAGAGCACATGATTACAGTATAATTCTGCTGTGAGTGAGGAGTTTTTAGCTCCATGGAGCCATGGCTCCACCCTCAAGCACTGTTAGATACAGATTGTTCCACATAGGGATGTGTGCTGATTTGTAATCTATTAGTTGTATATCACATTTTTATAGTACTTTACCTAGATTCTCATGTCCATGCACAATATAATTTGTCCATAGCTAGATAAACTCTTTCCAAACAATTTTTAGTGTGTATAGTGTGATGATTAGTACCTTATCTCTCTCCTAATAATTTTTTAGTGTGTACAGTGGTACAAATCCACCAATGAAGCATCCAACGGTGATAATGGGTGGAGAAGATTATTACTCACAATCATCTGCAGTTGTCGCGTCTTCTGCCTCAGCTCATCCTTGAGGCGGTTATTCTCTTCCACTACAAATGGAATACCAACAAACCAAATCAGCTTTTCCATTGAGCAAACCACATGTTTGCCTAACTTAACTGTTTACTGGTGGCAAGTTTTTGAACAGCAAAAAAGGGACACACAACATATAGTAAAACTAAAGTAAAATTTGTAAGGAGGCAGTGTCTATACATCATGACTGGAGTAGTAATTTCGGAAGCTCATGTGGTAGAGAACTAGACATAAGAGGCCTCGCCGATTTGGCCATTTCTACCTCGTAGGTGAGCGATTCAGCGGTGCGCAACAACAACCAGAACGGATCGCGGCAGCAGAATTGATGAAATTCCAACAGGCACGCGGTAAGCAACGAGTGAACTACCAGCTCTACCAGATGGAGGCCGGGCTTACCTGTTGCGGATGGTATCCTCGGCGCCCTCGACTGCGCGGATGACGTCGAGGGAGGTGCCGGCGCCGTCCCCGTCCCCGTCCATCCCAGCGGCGGAGGAGGAGGAGACGGAGGCCGCGGCGAGCCTCCCGGCGAGGCGGTCCATGCGCCGCCGCGCGGGCGCGGGCGCGTGACGGGAGCGGGAGCGTAGGGTTCGGGGCGGGGAGACTGGCTAGACTTGGAGACTAGAAGTCTCTCTGCCTGGCTGTGGAGAACAGCGGAGGAGGAAGCAGTGGAATCGTTGGAAAGTTGAGGGGCAACGGTGCGAGAAACGAGACCGAATCGTGGAATCGGTCCGAGGTCACGGGCGGCGGAGCGGAGCTTAGGGAAATGAAGGCGACGGGTAGGTGGAGGTAGGCCAGCGCGGGCGCGGGCCGCCACGCCACCGCCACGCGGTGGGGAGGAATTCATGAATTCATGGACCCTATTCAAATTCGTTTGCAATTACTATTGTGAAGATGATTCTTTTTGTTTTACGTGTCCTTTCTAAATCTCTTCTCCTAGAATTTAATCATTTTTTATTCTCATTACTACTATGATTAGATTCTTTTATGAGCTGGAAATAAAGGTAGCTAGAGCTAATACTCCATTGCTTCGATGGAAACGTGAAACCTACGCCAAA
>JAGXJF010001314.1:0-92396 GCA_019208055.1 Stipa capillata
TTAGGAACAACTCGTACCGAGTCAATGAATGACTTGTACCGAGTTGGAAACAACTCGTGCATAGTCAGGAACAACTCGTACCGAGTCAAGGAATGACTTGTACCGAGTTGGAAACAATTCATGCATAGTCGGGATCAACTCGTACCGAGTCAGGGAATTACTTATATCGAATTGGGAGCAACTCATGCATAGTCGGGGAACGACTTGTATTTAGTCAAAAATGACTCATATTTAGTCAGAAATGACTTGTATTTAGTCAGAAATGACTCGTGCACAGTCGGAACGGCTTGTTCATATATAGCTGGGAACGACTTGTACTTAGTTGGGAACAACTCGTATACATAGGGAACAACTCGTAACTAGTAAGAAACAACTCTTGCAGAGTAGGGAACGTCTTGTACCAGGAATGACTTGTATCCTATCAGAAGCCATGCCCGTTTAAAAACTTAGATTTGAAAGCCGTTTGCCGTTTACTTCTTCCCTACCCTCTCTGCCTTGTGGGTCCCACCCGCAGGGGTTCTCCTCCACGCGGTGCCACCAAGGACGCGTGTCGTTCGCCGGGCGGGATGACACCGCCGGGACTTCCCTTCGGTCTCCCCGCTCCAAGCCCTTTAAAACCCTCCGTCGGGTGCTCCATCTGCCCTTTTTCCCAACTGCTACTCTAGTCCTTCTTCCCTCGCTAAGGCCAGCAGTCATCGCAGTTCTCCGGCGATCATTTCCTGGCAAACTAGCAACCCAAGCGGCACAGTTCCTCCCCTTCTTCCTCCCCGACCTCTCTTTTCTCTCTCTAGTGCTCACCATTCTCCGTCATTGTGCTTCGATCACAGGAACTGAAGCGGCGGGCTCTCCTCTTCTCCAGCACCGGTGGTGTCCTGCAGCAACTCGGATCCTCTCGATTGCTGCTAAGGAAGTCGACAAGCGTCAGAGCCCACGAGCTGAGCCTTCCTTCGACCGACGTTGTTTCGTCCCGTGGACTTTTGGGGACCTCCGTAGTCGCCACCGAGTTCACCCCGTCCCCGACTTCACCAAGCTGCTCTCCTCTGAGTTGACTCCAATAGCCTTGGGGTGAGGCAGCACCCCTCCGCCCTCCCTTTCAGATCCTTACTTCCCTCGGCCCAAATCATAGACAAACCGCACCAAAAACTAAATACTAAGGGATGAAGAACTTAACTACTATTTCAGTTAGTCTAATAATTGATTAACAAATCGGGTCACAAGTAGCTAATAAACTCACTGATAGATTTTTCGTTGAGACAAAACGAGCTCCAGACGAGCACGTTAATGTCACGGACCCGGGAACTACATATGGTTAGGGGAACGCGAAGTCGCCAAGGACCGAAGGACTCGTCAGCCTGGTGGCACGGTACCTGCGCCGTACGCACCGAGGCGGAACGATCCGACACCCGACCAACGCGAGCCGGCCGGAGACGATCAATTTTCCCAGAGCCACATACAGTTTTCCTGATCCGGTGAAGGTTTAGAGCCGTTCCCGGATTCTACCACGCAAAGCAAGGTCGGAGGAGCCCGGCGATTCTACCCACACCCTAACCTAGCCCGGAGGCCAGTGGGTCGCTCGAAAGCCCGGTAGAACATGCCCACACCCTGCCTGGCAGGCACAGCATCTCAGCCAGCGGGTCACTCAACCGATTCCTGCTCGACATAGTAAAAGGGGAACAGCCGTAACCCTTCACGGCATACCCACACGCTTCATATCATACACGCATTACATATGGGCAGCCTGAATAACAACTCGAATACCACAACGAAGCACTACCATATGATATTAATACTAGCTGTCCACATGGTGAACTTAAAGGTGCATCAGTCGGTCATAACCGAAGGTTTTAGTCAAGCTAGAAATATTTACAACACAGCGGATAAAAGAACAAAAGCCCACAGCGGTGCATCAACCGCTGCCTAAAACTCAAACATTCCCACGAGTCGAACGCTGACCAAGGAAGCCGGCGAACTATGCATCATCATAAAACTCCGCAACAGTGGGCTCACCTGCACAAGTCTAGGAATATCCTAGGTGAGTACAAGAGTACTCGCAAGACTTATTCGTGCTTGATTAAATGCCCTACACATGGATTCACTACTGCGGGAAGGAAACATGATGCTTCTCAGAGTAACAATATACAATTTAAAAACATGGCATTAACAAGATACCAGAGAACATAATGAGCAAACGATGCCCCCAGAGATACACATTTCAAAACACGACATAGTGGTGTTAAACCTGACACTCCAATTCTCTTAAGAGCCACATGTTCCCAATAAATCACACATCCACCAATTATCAATATCAATCTCTCTCTCGAACCGTTATCGGCAATACCACTCCATGAGAATAACAATGTGCCCTCCACTGGAGGTAGCTAGCCTCCCAGTGACCGGGACTCACCAATTCGATAAACTCATGGCAGAGATTCCGATAACGTTCACGCGTGACAGGGGGAGTAATACGATGAAGTCACCTCAGGCTGGTATAGCGACAACACAACTTCAAACACCGGGGTCGCCCCTATAGCTTCAATTAATACCAGCTTTATTCATCCTTACTCCACCCTCGGCTCTCGCATCTCACTTATCACAAATTCCAGTAGATAGAGTATTCCAATTCAATCCTCAACTACACAAGACACAACACACTGCAACCCTAGCATGCTAGTTCGACACAGGGAAGCACAAGGTATACAAACAACTCATGGAATGATAATGAACAGGTAGTAAGATGCAACAAGCTCTGCTTGCCTTCGCCGTACAGTTCGGAGACTTGGGTGAGCTCAACGATCTGCGGGTCTTCCTCTTCGGGCTCTGTCGGAAGCAACACGAGCCACCGGAAAGGAAACGATAAAAAAATCAACTAAGTTCCAGCATGTATGCATGATGAACTAAGTTAGGGATGCAACCTTAAAATGCATCATGACTACTAGGGTTTTATGTTTACGAGGTTTTTCTTAAATTCAAGTGCATGAACATTAATTAGTTGTCCTAGCAATTGCATGCATAGCTTATTTAAGTTAAACCTTAGTTAGGGCTAACATTGACATGCAATACAAAAAGGGGTTATACCTAAGGTAAGGTTTTGGAGAAAACAAACTAAGAAACAATTACTAAAGTAGGAGTTAGGCATTTTAATTTACATAACATGAGACATAAGTTTGAACATTAGTATGAATGGAGAACTATCTTTATACAATAAGATGTTGGTTACGTGGTGCATTTATCAAATGGAATGTTTTGGTTGAAATAATTAGATAGGAAACTCTACAACGATTTGAAAATACAAATTTGCTTGAAGGTTAAACTATATACCTATTTAGAGATTCACCCAAGGATTGAAAGAACTCAATAGCTAACTCTGCCCAACTTTTAATGGCTACTTCACCCCCTTTCTACCACTACCCTACCCTTCTTCTTGCCGAGGCAGTGCAGCCCGGAAGAACTTCTGAATGGTCCGGAAGGCAGCTGCTTGAACTTGGTTGGACCTGAGTAAGAAAAGTGAAGAGGAGAGGTGAGGGGAGAAGAGAAAAGGGAATGCAGGAGGGAAGAAAGAGAGGGGAGGAACCGGCTCACCGAAGGAGCGGTGTTGGCTCGCCGGAGCTGGCGCCGGAGCTGAGGAAGACGGCATCAGTTGGAGAAGAGGAGCATGGGAGAAGGAGAAAAATAGGGAGGATTTGACCGGGGAGAAGAAAAAGAGGAGGAGGGGTTTTCCCGGCCCTTTTATATGGGGGCCGGCGAGTTCACCGGCGTGGCGCCACCGCCCATCGCCCCCAACCCACGGCCGCGACGTGGCGGCCGAGTTCTGACGCTCGGAGCTCACCCGGAAAACGACCCGGAGGATGTCCCGGAATCCGGGCAACCCGGATGTACCGCCCGGAGGGTCCGGAGGGCACATCCGGCCTTCACAAATGGACCGATTTCCTTCTCTGGACTCACCCGGAAAACAATCCGGAATCCACTCGGATTCCGAGCTCACACGGATATTCATCCCGGAGGCTCCAGATGGAACCTCCGGTTGCACCGGGATCCCTAACTTGCTCTCTGGACTCCCTCGGAATTTCACTCGGAAACCATCTGGAATTTCCGGACAGCCCGGAGGTTCAGCCCGGAGGTTCCGGGTCAAACCTCCGATTGGCCGACTCACCCAACACCCGTACTGGACTCACCCGAAAATTGACTCGGAAGCCACCCGGAATTCTCCGGGTTACCCGGAGGTTCCTCCCGGAGGCTCCGGACCAACTTCCGGGTCAACACAGAGAAGGAAAATTCTCCCCAAATCCATTTTGGGGTATTGGCATTTTGAGCTATAGGAACATATTAGCTTTAAGTGCTATGACTTGCCCAAATAAGTTGATTGGTGTTGATTTCGTTGGAAATTGGTTACCTAAGATGAGATATGCACATATTCTATAAAACGTAACTTCTTAATATTCCAGTTTTATGCAAGGGTTGTGAGTGAATGATGCCATGTATGCATGGGGCAAAATGGAAACTTATTTATATATTAAAATGGGTGTTACAAAACCTACCCCCCTTACAAAGATCTCGACCCGAGATCTCTAACGATTAACAAACAAGGAAGGAAACTCGCTTCTAAGCCAATCTTCACGCTCCCAAGTTGCTTCGTCTTCGGTGTGGTTACTCCATTGCACCTTGAGAAACTTGATGGCTCGATGTCGAGTTTTAAGCTCAGATTCATCAAGAATGCGTACTGGATGTTCCCGGTAGGTGAGGTCTTCATGTAGTACTTCCATCTCAGGGTTGACCTTCGTTTTGGGGACGCGATGGCAAGCTTTCAGCTGGGACACATGAAAGACATCATGCAACCGAGATAGCTCAGGAGGTAACTCCAATTGGTAGGCCACGGTTCCTCGTTTGGCTAAGATTCGATAGGGACCGATATAGCGAGGAGCCAACTTTCCTTTCATTGCAAAGCGGCGGATACTTCTGAATGGAGTGACCTTAAGGTACACACTATCCCCAATCTGAAATGTAACTTCGCGGCGACGAGGATCGGCATAGCTCTTCTGCCTAGACTGAGCTTCACGAAGACGTTCTCGTATGAGGTGAACTAAGTCTTCGGCTTCTTCAATTGGATTAGGCCCGAAGAATTGTCTCTCACCGGTCTCGGACCAGTTCAATGGAGTCCTACATTTCCGTCCATAAAGTACTTCAAAGGGTGCCATTCCGAGACTAGTTTGATAGCAATTATTGTAGGCAAACTCTGCATACGGTAAGCAATCTTCCCAATTGGAACCCAATGTGAGAGCACATGACCTCAACATGTCTTCAAGAATTTGATTGGTACGCTCCACTTGACCTCCGGTTTGAGGATGAAAAGCGGTACTAAAAGACAGGGAAGTCCCCATAGCCTCGTGTAAGCATTTCCAGAACCGACTGGTGAATTGGGTGCCTCGATCCGAAACGATTCTTTTGGGAACACCATGAAGGCAAACAATCCTAGCGATGTACAATCTTGCTAGGTGGCTCACTTTATGTGTTGTCTTCACGGGAATGAAGTGAGCGACTTTGGAAAGACGATCCACAATCACCCATATTGCATCATTGCCCTTCGGGGATTTCGGTAAGCCTACCACAAAATCCATACCAATCTCTTCCCATTTCCACTCGGGAATAGGGAGTGGCTGAAGCAGACCCGCAGGTCTTTGATGTTCGGCCTTCACACGACGGCACACATCGCACTCGGCAACATAGCGAGCGATCTCCCGCTTCATTCGGGTCCACCAAAATCTACGACGAAGGTCTTGGTACATCTTAGTACTGCCAGGATGAATGGCCAACGGGGAGTTATGAGCTTCATGGAGAATTTGGTCCTTCAGTTGTTGGTCTTTGGGTACCACAAGTCTTTTCCCAAACCACAGGATTCCATCTTTATCTTCAGTGAAACAGATCGTGGTTCCATCCTTCACTTTTTCTCGGATTTTCTGCATACCAACATTCTGAGCTTGGGCATCCTTGATTTGGTCTTCTAAAGATGGTCTTATCTCCAGAGTGGCGAGGGTACCTTGCTCAACCATCTCCAGATTGAGCCGCTGAAATTCTTCATGAAGTGGTGGCTGGTGCTTCATAATCATAGTGTTGTTGCAATAAGCCTTCCGACTAAGTGCATCGGCAACAATGTTGGCCTTACCGGGGGTATAATTTAAACCCAAGTCATAGTCCTTGATGAGCTCAAGACATCTCCTTTGGCGAAGGTTCAGGTCCGGTTGGGTAAACAGGTACTTTAAGCTTCGGTGATCGGAATAGATTTCACAACGGTTACCGATGAGGAAATGTCACCAAATCTTGAGAGCATGCACTACGGCAGCTAATCCAAATCATGGGTGGGGTAGTTGGCTTCATGAGGGCGCAATTGACGTGAAGCATAAGCTACCACGCGACCTTCTTGCATGAGGACACAACCCAACCCATTCCGGGAAGCATCACAATACACCTCGAAGCTTTTGTGGATATCTGGGAGGATAAGCACTGGGGCTGATGTTAATTTCTTCTTGAGATCTTGGAAACTCTCTTCACATTTGTCGGACCACACGAACTTCTTGTCCTTCTTTAACAATTCGGTCATTGGCTTTGCTATGGAAGAGAAACCTTCGATGAACCGACGGTAATAGCCTGCCAGACCTAGGAAACTGCGGATTTGGGTAACTGACTTAGGCTGCTTCCATTCTTGAACGGCTTGCACTTTGCTCGGGTCCACAGCGACACCTTCTGCTGAAAGAACATGCCCTAAAAATTCCATTTGGGATTTTCAAAATTCACACTTGGAGAATTTTGCGTACAACCGATGCTCTCGGAGCTTTTCGAGCACTTTCCTCAGATGGTTTTCGTGCTTCGGTTCAGATTTAGAATAGATGAGGATATCATCAATAAAGATGATCACAAACTGATCAAGATACTCCATGAACACTGAATTCATGAGTTGCATAAAAGTGGAAGGAGCGTTGGTTAACCCGAAGGACATAACGGTATATTCGTATGACCCATAACGAGTAGTAAAAGCTGTTTTAGGAATGTCTTCAGATCTGATTTTAATCTGGTGGTAACCCAACCTGAGATCGATCTTGGAGAAGACACATGCTCCAGACAATTGGTCAAATAGATCATCGATTCGGGGAAGAGGATATTTGTTCTTCACGGTGAGCTCATTCAACGGGCGGTAATCAACTACCATCCGCAAGCTCGAATCTTTCTTCTTCACGAACATGGCAGGACAACCCCACGGTGAGGAACTAGGCCTAATGAAGCCCTTGTCTTCAAGCTCTTTGAGTTGTTTCTTCATCTCTAACAACTCATTTGGGGGTATCCGATATGGACGCTTCGAAACAGGAGCAGTCCCAGGCGGGAGTTTAATAACAAACTCAACCGCTCGATCAGGAGGCATACCAGGCAATTCCTCAGGGAAAACATCTGAATACTCACAAACCACGGAAACAAACTCAAGTCCTTGGGTATGAGTGCCACACGCAGCGAAGAGATGCCCTGACAAGGATGGCGATATAAACTTCACTTCCTTGCCAGAGTTGGCAACAAGAGAAACCGACCTTTCGGCACAGTCTATTTTTGCCTTGTACTGGACTAACCAATTCATCCCCAAAATAACATCTAGCCCTTCTGACCCCAGAACTACCATATCGGCTAGGAATGCTTCTCCACCAATCTCTAGCTTAACACCCTCACAGATAAGCTCGGTCCTCAACTCCGAGCCGGGTGTCGCAATGATGAGAGGATGATGCAATGCTGATGATGGAATATGATTCTCATGTGCAAACTTGCTGGATATAAAAGAATGAGATGCTCCGGAGTCAAAGAGAACTAGAGCAGAAGCTAAGTTGACGGGAAGCGTACCCAAAACCACCTCGGGTGCTTCTTGAGCTTCCTCGGCAGTGACATGGTTCACCCTGCCACGGCCAGCAGCTTGAGCTTTGTTAGGGGCTGGACCCCTAACTTGAGAGCCTCCACTTGCTTGTCCTTGCTGCATCTTGGGGGCAAAAGAGAGTCCCGTGCGTGGCTGGGAGCAATTGTTGGCAAAATGCCCCATAGTTCCACAATTGTAGCACCTCACTTTGCTGAAGTTGAGCTGAGGGTCGCAACTGATCTCCCTGGGAGCGAGGCTGATAACCCTGTTGCTGAGGACGGGGCGCATAGCCTTGTGGTCTTGGCAGATACGGTCCCGCAAGACGGGGTGGTTGTGGCTGCCATGCCCTTGGTCTTTGCGAACTGCTCGCTGCGGACTTTAGCAGTTCTCTCTCGCGCTTTCGGGAGTGACTGAGGGCTGACTCCTTGGCCTCTACCTTAATGGCCTTGTTCACGAGATGTTGAAAATTGTTCACGTCGACAGTAGCAAGCTTAGCTTGCATCTCCTCATTCAACTTTTCCATAAACTTCTCCACTTTATCTTCGTCTGTGGATACCTCCCGCTGAGCATAACGCGCCAGGTGGTTGAATTCACGGAGAAACTCCAGAACTGGCTTCTTGCCCTGACGAAGATCACGAAATTCTTCCTTCTTCAACGCCATAACACCGGCAGGGATATGAAATTCCCGAAACCCAGACCGGAACTCTGCCCAGGTAACGACATGGCCTGGTGCTTGCATGGCGAGGAAATTATCCCACCAATCTGCAGCAGCACCCTCGAGAAAATGAGAAGCAAAATTAACCTTATCCGCTTCTGCGCACTGAGCCATCTGAAGCTTTCTCTCAATTGTGCGAATCCAGTTATCTGCCTCCAATGGATCATCTGCTCGGTCAAAAATGGCTAGTTGGGCTCGCTGGAAGTCAGCCAGACCACCTCGCACTTGCCCACCTCCTGGGCCCTGATTGCGTACAAGCTGCTCAAGAATTCTGTTCTGCGTCGCCAGCAAATCCGCAATGTTCGGTTGCTGCGGAGGAGGAGGTGGCACTTCCTCCTCATCGCGTCCACGACGAGCACGACCAGCTCCGCGCGTTCCCGTTGCCATCCTGTTGCAACATTCGACAACCCGATGAGACGATAACACGAGAGGCTGGGAAACAAAACTTCCCATGATAGTAAAACAAGGTATGCATGAATATGTCACATTAGCTCATACATATTTTCAAAGAAAAATGGAGTATGAAGCAAATGTAAGAACGATTAACAATAATACACAAGTGTATTAATACGTTCAACATAATTCATTACATGGGGCTGCGGTTTAAATCACCGTAAAGGGGAGATAAACATACACAATGTACCAAAATTGGCAGCCACCAATACCTGTTTACATGCCTCCAAAAGCTACCTAAGGGTTAGGGTTTGGGTCAACCTTACATCACAAAATTGGGGCCCAAACAGATACTAACACTGAACCACACTGTTGTGGACTGTACGGAGACCCTCCATTACGACGAATCTCCATTGCCTCCAAGTCAGTGGGAAGAGGGACCATGGTATGAAACAAAGGGATCCCATGGCCAATCTGAGGAATGACGGTGGGGATGCGACGAACGCCACCCACAGCCATTTGCGGGCGCAAGACATTAGGTTGAACTCCAATCTCCATCCCGCCCACTGATGGATAACAATGCATCCACTGACCTCCTTCATAGACCGAGTAGATGCCTTCCCCGGTCCAGAAGTGTGGTGGCGGTGCGAAGAAGTTCCCTTGGTGTCGAGCCAGCTCAAGGGAAATGATGACTCAGTGGCGATACCGCTTCACCTCGAAGCCACGGGCACGATACGCCACATCCAAAGATCGGACGAGACGGCCCAGATGAGCTAGTGCCACATTAGATTCTTGAGTAAAGTCTTCAGATGGTACCACAGTCTCCATGGGAGTCCTCGACGGAAAGAAGGAGAAGGGGCCCACAGCGAAACCCGGTAGCTCATGGCGAAGATGGCACATGGCCGAATAAGCTGCGTCTTGAACAGCAGACTCCAGCTCTGCTCCATAACCGTTGAAGAAACACGGCTGATGAGGAGGATCACTCTCACGAGGTTGAATGAACACGCGTGCCCGATACTCGTACATGCCAAACCCTAGGTTGGCCCTATGCACGAGATACTCCGGGAG
Source organism: Stipa capillata (assembly GCA_019208055.1). NCBI lineage: Eukaryota > Viridiplantae > Streptophyta > Magnoliopsida > Poales > Poaceae > Stipa > Stipa capillata. The sequence goes on from JAGXJF010001314.1 coordinate 10,059, forward strand.
ATATGGAAATCCGAGTTCCCGAAGCATGTACAAAAGCACCTCCGGAAACCCTTCAACATCCAATCCATGGGTAGCATGCACCAACTGAAAAGAGGCCATCTGACAAAACAGGGAACAGTTCAAGGTCAGCCACAAGCAAAAAACAAATGCAATAGAGGAGGAATTTTCAGAACTAAGACCGATGAGGGTAAGGAATAAAGAAGAAACCTACTTGCTATGTTTTAAACATAGGTTTTTAACTTTGCAAATAGTTTTCTCGGCGATGCCAAGTCCTAACTAACGCCCACCTGCAATTGGCTTCCTACGGTCTACTCGGCTCTGATACCAAGCTGTCACGGACCCGGGAACTAAATATGTTTAGGGGAACGCGAAGTCGCCAAGGACCGAAGGACTCGATAGCCTGGTGGCACGGTACCTGCGCCGTACGCACCGAGGCAGAACGATCCGACACCCGACCAACGCGAGCCGGCCGGAGACGACCAATTTTCCCAGAGCCACATACAGTTTCCTGATCCGGTGAAGGTTTAGAGCCGTTCCCGGATTCTACCACGCAAAGCAAGGTCGTAGGAGCCCGGCGATTCTACCCACACCCTAACCTAGCCCGGAGGCCAGTGGGTCGCTCGAAAGCCCGGTAGAACACGCCCACACCCTGCCTGGCAGGCACAGCATCTCAGCCAGCGGGTCACTCAACCGATTCCTGCTCGACATAGTAAAAGGGGAACAGCCGTAACCCTTCACGGCATACCCACACGCTTCATATCATACACGCATTACATATGGGCAGCCTGAATAACAACTCGAATACCACAACGAAGCACTACCATATGATATTAATACTAGCTGTCCACATGGTGAACTTAAAGGTGCATCAGTCGGTCATAACCGAAGGTTTTAGTCAAGCTAGAAATATTTACAACACAGCGGATAAAAGAACAAAAGCCCACAACGGTGCATCAACCGCTGCCTAAAACTCAAACATTCCCACGAGTCGAACGCTGACCAAGGAAGCCGGCGAACTATGCATCATCATAAAACTCCGCAACAGTGGGCTCACCTGCACAAGTCTAGGAATATCCTAGGTGAGTACAAGAGTACTCGCAAGACTTATTCGTGCTTGATTAAATGCCCTACACATGGATTCACTACTGCGGGAAGGAAACATGATGCTTCTCAGAGTAACAATATACAATTTAAAAACATGGCATTAACAAGATACCAGAGAAACATAATGAGCAAACGATGCCCCCAGAGATACACATTTCAAAACACGGCATAGTGGTGTTAAACCTGACACTCCAATTCTCTTAAGAGCCACATGTTCCCAATAAATCACACATCCACCAATTATCAATATCAATATCTCTCTCGAACCGTTATCGGCAATACCACTCCATGAGAATAACAATGTGCCCTCCACTGGAGGTAGCTAGCCTCCCAGTGACCGGGACTCACCAATTCGATAAACTCATGGCAGAGATTCCGATAACGTTCACGCGTGACAGGGGGAGTAATACGATGAAGTCACCTCAGGCTGGTATTTCAAACACCGGGGTCGCCCCTATAGCTTCAATTAATACCAGCTTTATTCATCCTTACTCCACCCTCGGCTCTCGCATCTCACTTATCACAAATTCCAGTAGATAGAGTATTCCAATTCAATCCTCAACTACACAAGACACAACACACTGCAACCCTAGCATGCTAGTTCGACACAGGGAAGCACAAGGTATACAAACAACTCATGGAATGATAATGGACAGGTAGTAAGATGCAACAAGCTCTGCTTGCCTTCGCCGTACGGTTCGGAGACTTGGGTGAGCTCAACGATCTGCAGGTCTTCCTCTTCGGGCTCTGTCGGAAGCAACACGAGCCACCGGAAAGGAAACGATAAAAAAATCAACTAAGTTCCAGCATGTATGCATGATGAACTAAGTTAGGGATGCAACCTTAAAATGCATCATGACTACTAGGGTTTTATGTTTACGAGGTTTTTCTTAAATTCAAGTGCATGAACATTAATTAGTTGTCCTAGCAATTGCATGCATAGCTTATTTAAGTTAAACCTTAGTTAGGGCTAACATTGACATGCAATACAAAAAGGGGTTATACCTAAGGTAAGGTTTTGGAGAAAACAAACTAAGAAACAATTACTAAAGTAGGAGTTAGGCATTTTAATTTACATAACATGAGACATAAGTTTGAACATTAGTATGAATGGAGAACTATCTTTATACAATAAGTGTTGGTTACGTGGTGCATTTATCAAATGGAATGTTTTGGTTGAAATAATTAGATAGGAAACTCTACAACATTTTGAAAATACAAATTTGCTTGAAGGTTAAACTATATACCTATTTAGAGATTCACCCAAGGATTGAAAGAACTCAATAGCTAACTCTGCCCAACTTTTAATGGCTACTTCACCCCCTTTCTACCACTACCCTACCCTTCTTCTTGCCGAGGTAGTGCAGCCCGGAAGAACTTCTGAATGGTTCGGAAGGCAGCTGCTTGAACTTGGTTGGACCTGAGTAAGAAAAGTGAAGAGGAGAGGTGAGGGGAGAAGAGAAAAGGGAATGCAGGAGGGAAGAAAGAGAGGGGAGGAACCGGCTCACCGGAGGAGGGGCGCTGGCTCGCCGGAGCTGGCGCCGGAGCTGAGGAAGACGGTGCCGGTTGGAGAAGAGGAGCACGGGAGAAGGAGAAAAATAGGGAGGATTTGACCGGGGAGAAGAAAAAGAGGAGGAGGGGGGTTTTCCCGGTCCTTTTATATGGGGGCCGGCGAGTTCACCGGCATGGCGCCACTACCCATCGCCCCCAACCCACGGCCGCGACATGGCGGCCGAGTTCTGACGCTCGGAGCTCACCCGGAAAACGACCCGGAGGATGTCCCGGAATCCGGGCAACCCGGATGTACCGCCCGGAGGGTCCGGAGGGCACATCCGGCCTTCACAAATGGACTGATTTCCTTCTCTGGACTCACCCAGAAAACAATCCGGAATCCACTCGGATTCCGAGCTCACCCGGATGTTCATCCCGGAGGCTCCGGATGGAACCTCCGGTTGCACCGGGATCCCTAACTTGCTCTCTGGACTCCCTCGGAATTTCACTCGGAAACCATCCGGAATTTCCGGACAGCTCGGAGGTTCAGCCCGGAGGTTCCGGCTCAAACCTCCGACTGGCCGACTCACCCAACACCCGTACTGGACTCACCCGGAAATTGACTCGGAAGCCACCCGGAATTCTCCGGGTTACCCGGAGGTTCCTCCCGGAGGCTCCGGACCAACTTCCGGGTCAACACAGAGAAGGAAAATTCTCCCCAAATCCATTTTGGGGTATTGGCATTTTGAGCTATAGGAACATATTAGCTTTAAGTGCTATGACTTGCCCAAATAAGTTGATTGGTGTTGATTCGTTGGAAATTGGTTACCTAAGATGAGATATGCACATATTCTATAAAACGTAACTTCTTAATATTCCAGTTTTATGCAAGGGTTGTGAGTGAATGATGCCATGTATGCATGGGGCAAAATGGAAACTTATTTATATATTAAAATGGGTGTTACAGTTAACCGACTACTTGATGAATGAATCATTATGGGGTTAGCCAACCCTCTGCATCGTGGCATGGGTAATACTCAATAAAATACACTAAACTACTCTTTTGACATGCAAAACCTACAAGAGTATTAACTACTCAGACGATTTTGGTGAGTAAAATTTCTCATGTATTAAGTAGAGTTTACTGGTGTAAATATATATATATATATAGGTTCGCAAATCATTATCAAATTCAAATAAAAACAACTCAGACTTAGAAAGTTCATAACTAAATATTCCCAACTCTAAATGAGGCAAAACCAATTGTGTTAGTTGCATATTTTCATCCTCTACATTGTAGAATGCATCTCATGCATGCCATTATCTCTGAAAATTCCAGCATTTGCTTATTTGCTTTTGCCCCCTTTTTCCGACGTTCGGTGCTTTATTCGCTAGAGTCAGGCAATGAAGATTTTCTCGAGGGTGATCACTAGCAGGAGTACATCCCAGAACAGCAAGGCAAGCATGCTCACTTGTTGGAAATATTCCGGTTATCTTTTGCTATGCATTAGTTAATTAATGACGTGTAGTTCGAATATTCCGACATGATGTATGTGGTGCATCTATCTACTAGCATGAGTAGGTTTGCTTATGTGTGTATGACCAGCATAGGCGTGCTACTTAAATCATCCTAATGACAACTTGAACCTTGGAAAGCTATGAGAGACAGGAGAGGATCCTCATTGGAGACTTGACGGGTAGTAGCTCGCATGATCTTAGAAATGGAATCCCTTCTTAAGCGGACGAGGGTATGGTCAATGAGGGTCAGGTAGGGTAATGTTCGGCCAACCATTTACCCTCGACCTTATCGAGATACTCCCATTCGGGGTAAGGGTAGTAGCTCTTCCCTTGACTACAGTTGATTCAGGATGAGGTACTTACACTCATTCTAGAATCCCTCGAAGCCTAGGAGGGCTTAGAAGGACTAAAATCTGTTGTCTGTGATTGGAGTCACAAATTGGTTGGAGCCAATATTTTGAACTCTTCAATAGAGCATTTGGGTAGTGGCTCAGCTCTAGGGTTAATTTCAATGTATTGTTACTTGCTGGTAGCAATTTTGGATGCTTTGGGTGATGTTATTCATGTCAAGTTGTTAGCTTGATTGAATGGTTTATACTTTGCAAATTCATAAACTAGAAGCTAGAGATGTCGTCTTTAGTTTATTCTGCTTAATTGAATTGCATTGTTATTGTCGTCATTTAATTACCATGCCATGCTTAAGACTAACCCGGAATGAGCACTTAGCATTTTGCAAGTACGAAAGTACTCACTCGGGAATTCAAATCCTGTAGATGACCCTAGCATCGATGAATACTTTGATTCTGGGAACATCGTCTCTGATGTTTAATGCTGCAAGTTTGCCTGTTTTGGTTGAACACTATATTGTATAGCTTTTGGGAGGTGGCTTAGCTAGTCATCTCCGTGGTTATCAAACTCTTCCGCTGCTGTTTTCATACTTTTGTGTGCTGAAAATGACTTCTATGTCGTGTAATGTCGAAGTTAAGACCTACCCGTCGTATGGGAAATGTTTATTATCTCTAAATCCTTCTTTTGTAGAGTTTTGTGATGATATACAAGTTGTTTTGGTGGCTGCCCATCTACGTTGCGTGTATGAAATGGAGAGTATGGGTATGCCGTGAAGGGTTAGTGTGGTTCTTCTTTGCACTAGGTGGAGCAGGTATCGGTTGAGTGACCCGCTGGCTGAGATGCTGTGCCAGCCAGGCAGGGTGTGGGTGGATCCTACCGGGCTTTCGAGCGACCCACTAGCTTCCGGGCTAGGTTAGGCTGTGGGTATGATCGCTGGGCTCCTCTGGTCTTGCTATGCTTAGTGGAATTGAGAACGACTCTAAACCGTCACAGGATTTGGGAATTATATGGGATTTTGGGAAGTCTAATCGCTTCCGGCCAGCTTGACCAATGGTGAAGGCATACGACATCAGTAAGCGTATGGTGCGTTGGTCAGGTGTTGGACCACTTCGCCTCGGTGTGTACGGCGTAGGTACCGTGCCATCAGGTCGACTAGTCTCTCGGTCCTTGGCGATCATTCATTCCCCTACTCATATACAATTCCTGGTCCTGACAATGGCATAGATCGCATCTGGAAGGTGATTAAAATCGGAGTTGTCTCTTCATCGTCATTGTTCCTGGCTACGACAGTTTGGCTCATAAGGGCCTAGCACGATTCTTGTGGAGTTATGCGCATCAGGTGGTCCTATGGCGAAGTCAGAGCCGTCGATCCGTAGGCACGAGGGGTGATGAAGATTATGATGTGGGTGGCGTCAATTTGTGTGGATCTCGGTGGTGTGCATTTTGAGTTCGGGTCTCCTTATGCTGTGGTGGCCCGGCGGAGGCTATCATTGGTTTTCCTCTAATTAATTGGACAACAAGATTTCACCCACTTTCTCTCTAATATATTGGACAACACTTCTTCTACTTATATGTAATGAAAGAACTCCTGCTCCTGGCAGCAAAAAGAAAAACTCGATGCCCACCAGCCAAACCCTGGGTCACCCCTCACTCAATCCCACAAATCGATGCCCACCAGCCAAACCAAAGGTCACCCCTGCCGCAATCCCACCCCCCTACTATGATAAGAGTGTGATGGAGGCCAAACTGATATATAGGGTGACCCGTGGATTCCGTCCAGTCTGTCTGGGGAAGTTTCAGACCTTATCGACCCGGCGTCAAGATCATGGGAATGAAGCTTTGGTACGTGACATCTTCTGGCAGGTGGACGCAAACCGCATTCTTTCAGTTCCATTAGCTCCGGATGGTATGACAGATTTTGTTGTATTTCCTTTATTTAGTCCAACTGATGAGGACATGGCCCCCATGGATATACCCGTTGCCACCTCTACTTCCACTACTTCAACTACATCCGTAGCTCGAGCTATAAAGAAGAAATGATGGTTCATCAAGATCATCAAGAACAAGTGAGGATTCAAGTTCAAGCTCTTGGGAGGAGGATGGAATGAAGTTCATGTCTCCATGAAGATGTCCCCTCATGAATTGGTGCTATACAAGGAGTCTTCCCACATCACTTTTGGTCCAAGAAGAGCTAGAGATAGAGTCCCACAAGATCTAGACTCTGATTCGGATTGCTGAGACAACTCTGACTTCAAACATCATTATCTCAAGCATACAAACTTTGATTTGGGTGATCTTGGACTCTCTAGAAAGCTTATCTCATGCTCTTTCCAACCTGTCTGACCTCATATCAAAATTCCTTACGAGCCGATCGCAACAGCCAAAACAATCCAAGACTGCTTCTGTAACAGATCATCTCTTGTATTTATATACCCCCTAAGATTCTCTCTTTAATTTTTGGGTTTCATTGAGTTTTTTAGCTTTTGCTACATTATCGCATCTATAAGTCGTGTAGGACTACCAACTTGTTTAGATCACCAGTGGAATCCCAATACACTTTCTTCTATCTTGTGACAATTTAATACTCACAATTTCAGATTGCAATTTATCATAGTTCTTGTTGGTTCTTCGGTTGCTTGCAGGAACTCAAACCTCATTGTTCAGGTTGATCGCACCTACGGCAAGGTCAATAACCATCGGAGGTTGGTTTAGCGATTGCTAAGGCGTACCGTCGCGTACGGTATAGTCAGATCGTCAAGGTCAAACTCCACCAAACCGTTAGTGTAATACCCACTTTACGATAAATAGGTATTGGCTCCGCATTCATGCATACATGGCATTATCATCAACCACACCTTATTTAAACTTAGTTGTATATCAACTTTACTTTATAGAATATGTTAATATCTCATCCTCGGTGGATGATTGTTGCAAACACCAATCAATTTATTTGAAATATTCAAAATAATAATATCTTCAATAAGGGTGGTGGAAGTCATCGAACCTTCGGTGAATCCTCGTCCCTAACCCCAAACCCTAACGGAGCTGGAATTAGGGTTTCGACGATAGAACAAGTGTTAGTGGATACAAAGCTCTCCAAATTTCACAAATAGTTCCTAAAGTGGCAACCCTAGCCCCTCGCCAAATTTCAGGATTTTTGAAATAATTGAAACTTAGTTCCGCTCAAAACCCTAAATCGGACCCTGATTTAAATTTGAACTGGACACCCATTCAATTCAACTCCAAATGGATTCAAATTTCTACAGTAGCTCAAAACTAATGATTAGAACCTCCTGTAAAAATTTCAGAAGTTTTGGATAAATATTTGAACATAAAATAACAGTTGGAGTGACACTGATTAAATAAATAGGAAAAGATAAAAACAAAACCTAAACTAACCGGACCCCCCCCAGCCCATGCGAGCGGCCCAGACCGGGCCCGCTAAGCCATCGGCGCTGCAGCCCGTTCTCCTCCCCCATCCCTGTCATGCGGGGCCCGGCCGTCAGCCTCCCTCCTCTCTCCGCCCGACGCCCGGGGCCCACCCGCCAGGGCTTCTTCCCCACGTCGTTGCCGCCGGTTGGGTGAGCTGGGCGGCGCTCCACCGGCTGCCCGCAGGCCGCCGCCCTATTTAAGGGGCCTTCCGACAGCCCCCTTTCTCCCTTCCACCTCCCCATCTAACCCTAGCCCATTACTCCCTTCTCCCGAGCAACCCCGAAGCCACCGCCTGTCGTCTCCGTCCCCGGTCCGGTCTCCGACGAGGAATTCCCCTCGGCCCCAAGGTTCTCTGGTCCCCAATCCCCCTCCCCGAGCTTCAAATTCTTCTCTCTAACCTCCTCCTCCCCTACATTTCTCAGATCCGAGCCCCAGGAGCTAATCCACCGTCGTCATCCCTAACTCCGGTCACCCGCTCCGGTGAACTCGCACAGGCGCCTCGGGTTGTTTCCGGTTCCATCTTCTCCTCCCTAAGCACCTTCTTCCTCCCCCTAACCTTCCTCTCTACTCGGTTGTGCAGATCCGTGGCCGAGCGGTGCCCTCGACGTCGCTCCGGTCACTGCCGCCACAGTCCTCGTCGCCGGCGCGCTCCAGACCCCCTCCGCCTTCTCCGAGCACCGAGCCCAGCTTGGGGTGAGCCGCCGCCTCTCTCCGCTCGTTTTCCAGAGCCGCCGCCCCTCCAGAGCACCTTCGGGTTCCTCTCCGGCGAGGGAGCCACCGTCGGCCCCAACTCCGGTCGGGTCCGGTGAGAGAAGAGAGAAGAGAGAGGTGAGAGTGAGGGTGAGGCCGCGTGGCGCGTTCTGGTTGGCTCCCGAGCGCCACACCGGATGACAGATGGGCCCCGTTGCCTGCTGACGTGGATTAGTGAGTAGGGTTCTCGGGTAGCCTCTCGGGTGCACGTGAGATTAGCAGATCGGTTTGGGTACGCTTCGGGTGTACTTAGTATTTAGGGTTTCGAACTGTTAGGGTTAGATTTTGGCTTAAACTTCAAACTCTCATAACTTTTGAACCACTGATCCAAATTCAATAAAATTTATATATTTGGAAACCTCATGAAAAACTCTACAAGATGGCTGAATCAAAACTTGAAGTTGAAAACATGCACGTCCTGATATCTAGGGTAGTAGGTTGAGGGTTGTCGAGGGCCTATAAACCCTAGGTTTATGACCCTAGCTCCGATTTCGACGATCTGGATAGTTCTGGAATCCTCATAAGATATACTACGATATGTAACCACTGAAATCCCAGTAAGAATACATGCATGATAGGTCTTAGGTATTAGCTCCTTTATTCGTCGAACCCCATAAACCCTAACTCGTCAAGTGCATAACTAATTGATCGTAACTTCGATTTAATTGATTTCAGTTGCGCTAGTCAACTAGTTCAGAATATTAATCAATTATTACCATGCATGTTCATTGCCACTTCACCATAAGTGATTACCTCTAAAACCCTAATTCGCAATCGCATGAATCTGAGCATGCATACAACCCTAGGACTTAACAACCCATTCCAACTAAAACATGGCTAACCTTAAATCCCCACACACAACATGAAATGTCATGCATGCATGTTTAGTATTACACATAATCTTTGGAAGATAAACTTAAGCCATGAAAGTAATCAAAGCTCCTCAGCATCAATTGATCCCTGTAGGAACATGCATCTAGCCTCATCTATTCAGCATGCATACATGCTGAGTCTTATGGTTCTTTACCGTTTATTTTCCGGTGTTCGTGTTAATCGCAACAGAAGGTGAAGAGGAAGACCACTCGGCTTACGACGACACGCAAGAGCTAGATCCTAGCATTCAAGGCAAGCAGAGCTTGTTGCATTCCCTTTTTGCGTTCAGTACTTGCTTAATTCGTTCATGTGTTGATGATTGTATTATCATTCGTAGCTTGTCATTAATTTCGATTAAACTAGCATGTTAGGATGTGTTGTACTGTGTGCCTAGTGATGGTTGAAATTAATTGATGAGCTAAATATTTGAACCTAAGGTGAGATGTGAGAGCCGAAGGAAAAAGGGTCAGCTGGATAAAGTTGGTATCACTGGAGGAGCCTGGTGCGACTAGGTGAATGGGTGTATTGTCGCGATACCAACCTTGAGGTAACTCCAGCGTGGCTACTTCCCTTGTCACCACGTGGACGTTGCCGAGATCAACGCTAGGGTATGTCGAATGGTAAAGGCCGCTTGGAGCTTTGCAACCTCCAAGGGATAATGCTCTCGAATATCGCTAGTGGTTGTATCGTCGGAACGGTCCGAGAGATTGAATGAACTAGGTGTTGATGATTGAGATTGGGATTAATCTAGGGGCTGTACCCTAAGTGATTGAAAATGATGCAAGTAAATGTGTTAGTAATGGAAGTTGATTGGTTGGTTGCCTGAGTAGTATATTGATTAGTTGTCCTCCCTCCAGGTTAATTATGCTTTGTTTTCATAATTAAGTATATTGTTACTCTGAGAAGCATTCATGTTTAATTATTGTTGCACTAGTATGAATAGGACATTTAATCAAGCACGGATAAGTCTTGCGAGTACATTCGTACTCACCCAGGTTATCCCTGGAGCTTGCAGGTGAGCCGGTGGTCGAAGAGTTTTTCGACGATGTTTGACGTGTCTGGTTTCCTCGGTTGTGTTCGACGTATGGGGTAGTTAGTGTTTTGTTCAGCGATCACTATGTCGCTGTGGGTCTATTATTTTGCTTCCACTGTTGTTAATTTTCTCCGTACTCGGATATGTTTCCGGTGTTAACCGACTGATGTAATATGTAGTCCCTTCGTGGACTGTTATTATTAATATCGTAATGTAGAGCTTTGTGACGATATCCGAGTTGTTAATCCAGGCTGCCCCTGCACAATGCGTGAATGGTATGAAGTGTATGGGTATGCCGTGAAAGATCGAGGCCGTACCATTTTCTACTAAGTCGGGCAGGAGTTGGTTGAGTGACCCGCTGGCTGAGATGCTGTGCCGGCCAGGCAGGGTGTGGGTGTTCTACCGGGCTTTCGAGCGACCCACTAGCTTCCGAGCTAGGTTAGGGTGTGGGTAGAATTGCCGGGCTCCTCCGACCTTGCTTGTCGTGGTAGGATTCGGGAACGACTCAGACTTTTCACCGGATTATGGAATCGTATGTGATTTTGGGAAGATTGGTCGCTTCCGGCCGGCTCGCATCTGGCGGGTGTCGGATCGTTCTACCTTGGTGCGTACGGCGCAGGTACCGTGCCACCGGGTGGACGAGTCCTTCGGTCCTTGGCGACTTCGCGTTCCCCTAATCATATGCAATTCCGGGTCCGTGACAGCTTGGTATCAGAGCCGAGCTGACCGTAGGAAGCCAATTGCAGGTGGTCGTTAGATAGGAGCTTCCGCTGCGCCTCGCTGATAGGCCAGCAAAACTATTTAAAAGCATAAACCCTATGTTTAAAATTAATAAGTAGATTGCTTTTTATTTCTTCACCTCCTCACTCTTAGTTCTGAAGTTCTTCTCTATTGCATTTGTTTTCATTGTGTGGCTAACCCTGTCCTCTCTAACCCCAAAAATTTGTATAGGATGGTGTATAACGTGGTGACCGACCCGCAACAGCTTGGAGGATGGGCTGCTTTGTTGTGGAGGATGTTGGAATATCTTGGAGTGCCCCCGGAAGAACTCCCTGCCTTCCATGCCAAGACTTATAAGGTTCATGGAAAGACTCACTTTTGGATGGCATGGGTCGCAGTGAAGGTTTCGGACTTGGATCAGACCTTTACATCATCTAGACCCAGTGATAAAGATGCCCGATTGGAAGCCTCAAGAAAAGCAGTTCTCCACCTACGGCATCACTTCGACGAGATCTTTCTATTTTCTCCCTTCCGTCTCATTCCCCAGATTACTGACGGAGGTGCCAGCATCAGGGTACCAGTGCCAAGTGACGACGAAGAAGATGATGAGACTGAGTTGGAGACGATCCAGCACATTGTTGATGCGGAAGTAATGCACCACAGGCTGTATCAGGATTATGGAAAGGCTACTCAAGAAGTGGAACGATTGACAAAAGTTAACCGCAAGCTTCGCATGGAGTTGCGCCGGAGATACCATGTGGCGAATGAGGATGAGTCTTGCGGCGAGAGCCCTTATGTCCCGGTGGAGGAGCCAACCCCGACTCCACCTTGTAAGGCCAACCAACCTGAGAGTTCTGGAGCGAAGCCGCGCAAAAGGATGACAGCCCGACAGTACCTTCGGCTTTTCACCCCAAGGTCCTCAGAAGCAAATGCCTCGACGCCGGCCACCTCAGTTCCCACTGATGAAGCCGCACTGTCCGAAGAAGAAGAAGAAGACCCGGAAGAGCGTATGTGGTACACCACGAGCAACCCACCGTCCGATGAGAAGTGAGATGAACGCTTGGAGAATAGCAATGGAGACTTACGAGACCTATTGCTGTAGTGAAGAGTCATTAAAAAGTCCTTAGAAGTGCTGTTTGGAGTTAGCATTAGGCCAAAGGTCTCATTTTGTAATGTAAGCCGGATCAAACCCTAGGGTTAAAACATCTGTTGGAGATGTGTAATTGGGTATTAAGGGCTGCAATTTTGACGTCTTGTAATGTTTAGATTCGCCGTAAGGTGACCTAAACCGCAGCCCCAATCTATGGACTATGTTGAACGTATTATGGCAATCCAGTATCGTTCTTATCATTGTTCGGTCCTTCATTTTCTCTTAGGAAACAATGTAGCATGTTCATAAATACCCCGCTGAACCAATGGGAAACGTTTGCTTTCAGCCTCTCTAACCTTGATCCGTTCTTACTGTTGTCCTTTGGTTGCAACAGAATGGCGTCAGGAACCCGTGGTGCTGCCCGTGGTCGCCGTGAGCGCGATGAGGAGGAAGTGCCACCTCCTCCTCAGCAGCCAAGTGTTGCGGACCTGCTCATGACCCAGAATAGGATCCTCGAGCAGCTGGCGCGTAATCAAGGCGCCGGTGGTGGACAGGCTCGAGGTGGCCTAGCTGAGTTTCAGCGAACCCAACCGCCAACCTTTGATCAAGCCGATGACCCGCTGGAGGCAGATAGCTGGATCCGACAAATTGAAAGGAAACTCGAGCTAGCAGAGTGCGTTGAAGCTAACAAGGTCAGGTTCGCTTCCCACTGCCTAGCAGGCGCTGCCGCAGAATGGTGGGAAAACTTCTTGGTCACGCAAGCTGCTGGCCATGTGGTCACATGGGACGAGTTCAAAACCGGTTTCCGCAACTTCCATATCCCCGATGGTATCATGAACTTGAAGAGGGAGGAGTTCAGAGATCTCCGTCAAGGAAAGAAACCCATCATGGAGTTCCTTCGTGAATTCAACCACTTGTCGCGATATGCCCCTCAGGAAGTTTCCACCGATAGAGAGAAGGTCCGGCACTTTATGGACAAATTGAATGACGAGATGCGGGCAAGGCTAGCCACTGTTGACGTGCGCGACTTTCAGTACTTGGTGGATAAAGTCATTAACATAGAAGCAAGAGAGTCCGTTCTCAGCCAGAACCGCAAGCGCGAGAGGGAAGCGCTAAGGTCTGCTGCAAGCAGCTCACAAAAGCCGCGGGTGTGGCAGCAGCAGCCACCCCGCCCTGCAGTTCAATATCCTCCAAGACCGCAGGGTTACGCTTCGCGCCCCCAACCGCTGAATGCTCAGCCTCATCCACAGAGCGGACAGCCAAGGCCAGCGCTTGACATCACTAAGGTACAGTGTTATAACTGCGGAAGGATGGGGCACTTCGCTAGCGCTTGTCACCAGCCGCGCACCAGATATGCCTTTGCCCCCAAGGCGCAACAGGGTTAGCAAGGCAGAGGTCCTCAAGTCAGGGGTCCAGCCCCCAACAAGCCTCAAGTTCCCGGCCGCGGCAGGGTGAATCATATTACAGCCGAGGAAGCACAGGATGCGCCAGAAGTGGTGCTGGGTACGCTCTCCGTTCACTCAACTCCTGCAACTGTTCTGTTCGATTCCGGAGCATCTCATTCTTTTATCTCCAGCAAGTTCGTGCATGATAACCATGTTCCATCATCAGCATTGCATCATCCCCTCATCGTTGCAACACCCGGTTCGGAAATCAGAACCGAACGGGTTTGCGAGGGTATTAAAGTAGAGATTGGTGGGGAAACCTTTCTGGGCAATATGGTAGTTTTGGGATCAGCTGGGTTGGACGTCATATTGGGCATGAATTGGTTGATCCAACACAAAGCTAAGATAGACTGTGCAGGAAGATCGGTATCTCTTACCTCCGAGTCCGGTAAAGAAGTGGTGTTTGTCTCCTCGTCCCCAACAGGATGTCTCTTTGCCCTCAGCGATACCCAGGATCAGGGAATTGAGCTAGTTCCTGTAGTATGTGAGTATCCGGACGTTTTCCCTGAAGAGTTGCCCGGTATGCCCCCGGATCGCGCAGTGGAGTTCGTCATCGACCTTCCTCCTGGAACCGCCCCTGTCTCAAGACGACCCTACCGGATATCCCCGAAGGAGTTACTAGAAATGAAGAAGCAGCTCCAGGAGCTTGAGGAAAAAGGTTTCATCCGACCTAGCTCCTCGCCGTGGGGTTGCCCCGCCATGTTCGTAAAGAAGAAGGACTCAAGTCTAAGGATGGTGGTTGACTACCGCCCTTTGAACGAACTTACCGTGAAGAACAAATGCCCTCTACCCAGGATTGATGACCTCTTTGACCAGTTAACCGGGGCGAGTGTCTTCTCCAAGATTGACCTCAGGTTGGGTTACCATCAGATAAAGATCAGATCCGAAGACATTCCAAAAACAGCCTTCACCACTCGTTACGGGTCGTACGAGTACACAGTTATGTCCTTCGGGTTGACCAATGCCCCTTCCACCTTTACCCAACTCATGAACTCAGTATTCATGGAGTATCTGGATCAATCTGTTGTCGTCTTCATCGATGACATCCTCATCTATTCCAAGTCCGACTCAGAACATGAAGATCACTTGAGAAGGGTGCTTGACAAGCTCCGTGAGCATCGTCTGTATGCCAAGTTCTCAAAATGCGAGTTTTGGAAACGCCAAGTGGAATTCTTGGGCCATATACTCTCAGCTCAAGGTATCGCGGTAGACCCGAGCAAGGTGCAAGCGGTACAAGGGTGGAAGCAACCCAAATCGGTTACCCAGATCCGGAGTTTCCTGGGATTGGCAGGATACTACCGTCGATTCATCGAAGGTTTCTCCTCCATAGCGAAGCCCATGACCGAACTGTTGAAGAAAGACACCAAGTTTGTATGGTCTGACAAGTGTGAAGCCAGTTTTCAAGAACTCAAGAAGAGACTGACATCAGCCCCAGTGCTTGTTCTCCCAGACGTCAATAAGGACTTCGAGGTTTACTGCGATGCTTCCCACAATGGATTAGGCTGTGTCCTCATGCAAGAAGGTCGCGTGGTAGCTTACGCCTCGCGACAGTTGAGACCTCATGAAGCCAACTATCCCACGCACGACCTAGAGCTAGCAGCTGTGGTTCACGCCCTCAAGATTTGGCGCCATTACCTCATCGGTAACCGCTGTGAAATCTATTCGGACCATAAGAGCCTAAAGTATCTGTTTACCCAGCCGGACCTGAACCTTCGTCAGAGGAGATGGCTTGAGTTAATCAAGGATTACGACTTGGGCTTAAATTATACCCCCGGCAAAGCCAATGTCGTTGCTGATGCCCTTAGTCGGAAGGCTTACTGCAACAACGCTGTGATCAAGGAGCAGCAACCACCTCTTCACGAAGAGTTTCAACGACTGAACTTGGAGATGGTTGAACAGGGTACCCTCGCCACTTTGGAGGTGAAGCCATCATTAGAAGTTCAAATCAAGGCTGCTCAAGCTCAGAATGTTGGAATGAAGAAAATCAAGGAGAAGATGAAGACTGGTACCGCAACTTGTTTCACAGAAGATAAGGATGGAGTATTATGGTTTGGAAAACGACTTGTGGTGCCCAAGGACAAGCAACTAAAGGACTTAATCCTCCATGAAGCCCACAACTCCCCATTGACCATCCATCCAGGCAGTACCAAGATGTACCAAGATCTCCGTCGTCAGTTCTGGTGGACCCGGATGAAGCGGGAGATTGCCCAATATGTTGCTGAGTGTGATGTCTGTCACCGTGTGAAGGCCGAGCATCAGAGACCCGCAGGCTTACTGCAACCACTCCCTATTCCTGAGTGGAAATGGGAAGAGATTGGTATGGATTTTGTTGTAGGCTTGCCCAGATCTCCAAAGGGCAACGATGCAATATGGGTGATTGTAGACCGTCTATCCAAAGTCGCCCACTTCATCCCTGTGAAAACAACGCACAAAGTGAGCCAGCTAGCAAGGTTGTATATCTCTCGGATTGTTTGTCTCCATGGTGTTCCCAAGAGAATCATCTCAGATCGAGGCACTCAATTCACCAGTAGGTTTTGGAAATGCTTGCACGAATCTATGGGCACTTCTTTATCCTTCAGCACTGCTTTTCATCCGCAAACCAGCGGTCAGGTTGAGCGAACAAACCAAGTCCTTGAAGACATGTTAAGGTCCTGTGCCCTCACAGCTGGTTCCAATTGGGAAGAATACTTGCCGTATGCAGAGTTCGCCTACAATAACAGTTACCAAACCAGCCTCGGAATGGCCCCCTTTGAAGTACTTTATGGAAGAAAGTGCAGAACACCATTGAACTGGTCAGAGACAAGCGAGAGACAATTCTTTGGACCCGACCCAATCGAAGAAGCTGAAGAGCTAGTTCACCATGTCCGTCAACGTCTTCGCGAAGCTCAATCCAGGCAAAAGAGCTACGCCAATCCACGCCGTCGAGAGGTTACCTTCCAGGTTGGAGATAGCGTATATCTTAAGGTCACTCCATTCAAAGGAGTTCACCGTTTTGGAATGAAAGGAAAGCTGACCCCTCGTTATATCGGGCCATATCAAGTCTTAGCCAAACGAGGAACCGTTGCATATCAGTTGGAGTTGCCTCCCGAGCTGTCCCAAGTGCACGATGTCTTCCATGTGTCCCAGTTAAAGGCTTGCCATCGAGTTCCAGGGACGAAGATCAACCCCGAAATAGAAGTGCTACATGAAGACCTGTCGTATCGGGAACATCCGGTATGCATCCTCGACGAAGCTGAACGCAAGACTCGGCGTCGTACCATCAAGTTCCTCAAGGTTCAGTGGAGCAACCACACCAAAGACGAAGCCACCTGGGAACGTGAAGAATGGCTCAAGGCCGAGTTTCCAACCTTGTTTGTCGACCGTTAGCGATCTCGGGTCGAGATCTTTTTAAGGGGGGTAGGTTTTGTAATACCCACTTTACGATAAATAGGTATTGGCTCCGCATTCATGCATACATGGCATTATCATCAACCACACCTTATTTAAACTTAGTTGTATATCAACTTTACTTTATAGAATATGTTAATATCTCATCCTCGGTGGATGATTGTTGCAAACACCAATCAATTTATTTGAAATATTCAAAATAATAATATCTTCAATAAGGGTGGTGGAAGTCATCGAACCTTCGGTGAATCCTCGTCCCTAACCCCAAACCCTAACGGAGCTGGAATTAGGGTTTCGACGATAGAACAAGTGTTAGTGGATACAAAGCTCTCCAAATTTCACAAATAGTTCCTAAAGTGGCAACCCTAGCCCCTCGCCAAATTTCAGGATTTTTGAAATAATTGAAACTTAGTTCCGCTCAAAACCCTAAATCGGACCCTGATTTAAATTTGAACTGGACACCCATTCAATTCAACTCCAAATGGATTCAAATTTCTACAGTAGCTCAAAACTAATGATTAGAACCTCCTGTAAAAATTTCAGAAGTTTTGGATAAATATTTGAACATAAAATAACAGTTGGAGTGACACTGATTAAATAAATAGGAAAAGATAAAAACAAAACCTAAACTAACCGGACCCCCCCCCAGCCCATGCGAGCGGCCCAGACCGGGCCCGCTAAGCCATCGGCGCTGCAGCCCGTTCTCCTCCCCCATCCCTGTCATGCGGGGCCCGGCCGTCAGCCTCCCTCCTCTCTCCGCCCGACGCCCGGGGCCCACCCGCCAGGGCTTCTTCCCCACGTCGTTGCCGCCGGTTGGGTGAGCTGGGCGGCGCTCCACCGGCTGCCCGCAGGCCGCCGCCCTATTTAAGGGGCCTTCCAACAGCCCCCTTTCTCCCTTCCACCTCCCCATCTAACCCTAGCCCATTACTCCCTTCTCCCGAGCAACCCCGAAGCCACCGCCTGTCGTCTCCGTCCCCGGTCCGGTCTCCGACGAGGAATTCCCCTCGGCCCCAAGGTTCTCTGGTCCCCAATCCCCCTCCCCGAGCTTCAAATTCTTCTCTCTAACCTCCTCCTCCCCTACATTTCTCAGATCCGAGCCCCAGGAGCTAATCCACCGTCGTCATCCCTAACTCCGGTCACCCGCTCCGGTGAACTCGCACAGGCGCCTCGGGTTGTTTCCGGTTCCATCTTCTCCTCCCTAAGCACCTTCTTCCTCCCCCTAACCTTCCTCTCTACTCGGTTGTGCAGATCCGTGGCCGAGCGGTGCCCTCGACGTCGCTCCGGTCACTGCCGCCACAGTCCTCGTCGCCGGCGCGCTCCAGACCCCCTCCGCCTTCTCCGAGCACCGAGCCCAGCTTGGGGTGAGCCGCCGCCTCTCTCCGCTCGTTTTCCAGAGCCGCCGCCCCTCCAGAGCACCTTCGGGTTCCTCTCCGGCGAGGGAGCCACCGTCGGCCCCAACTCCGGTCGGGTCCGGTGAGAGAAGAGAGAAGAGAGAGGTGAGAGTGAGGGTGAGGCCGCGTGGCGCGTTCTGGTTGGCTCCCGAGCGCCACACCGGATGACAGATGGGCCCCGTTGCCTGCTGACGTGGATTAGTGAGTAGGGTTCTCGGGTAGCCTCTCGGGTGCACGTGAGATTAGCAGATCGGTTTGGGTACGCTTCGGGTGTACTTAGTATTTAGGGTTTCGAACTGTTAGGGTTAGATTTTGGCTTAAACTTCAAACTCTCATAACTTTTGAACCACTGATCCAAATTCAATAAAATTTATATATTTGGAAACCTCATGAAAAACTCTACAAGATGGCTGAATCAAAACTTAAAGTTGAAAACATGCACGTCCTGATATCTAGGGTAGTAGGTTGAGGGTTGTCGAGGGCCTATAAACCCTAGGTTTATGACCCTAGCTCCGATTTCGACGATCTGGATAGTTCTGGAATCCTCATAAGATATACTACGATATGTAACCACTGAAATCCCAGTAAGAATACATGCATGATAGGTCTTAGGTATTAGCTCCTTTATTCGTCGAACCCCGTAAACCCTAACTCGTCAAGTGCATAACTAATTGATCGTAACTTCGATTTAATTGATTTCAGTTGCGCTAGTCAACTAGTTCAGAATATTAATCAATTATTACCATGCATGTTCATTGCCACTTCACCATAAGTGATTACCTCTAAAACCCTAATTCGCAATCGCATGAATCTGAGCATGCATACAACCCTAGGACTTAACAACCCATTCCAACTAAAACATGGCTAACCTTAAATCCCCACACACAACATGAAATGTCATGCATGCATGTTTAGTATTACACATAATCTTTGCAAGATAAACTTAAGCCATGAAAGTAATCAAAGCTCCTCAGCATCAATTGATCCCTGTAGGAACATGCATCTAGCCTCATCTATTCAGCATGCATACATGCTGAGTCTTATGGTTCTTTACCGTTTATTTTCCGGTGTTCGTGTTAATCGCAACAGAAGGTGAAGAGGAAGACCACTCGGCTTACGACGACACGCAAGAGCTAGATCCTAGCATTCAAGGCAAGCAGAGCTTGTTGCATTCCCTTTTTGCGTTCAGTACTTGCTTAATTCGTTCATGTGTTGATGATTGTATTATCGTTCGTAGCTTGTCATTAATTTCGATTAAACTAGCATGTTAGGATGTGTTGTATTGTGTGCCTAGTGATGGTTGAAATTAATTGATGAGCTAAATATTTGAACCTAAGGTGAGATGTGAGAGCCGAAGGAAAAAGGGTCAGCTGGATAAAGTTGGTATCACTGGAGGAGCCTGGTGCGACTAGGTGAATGGGTGTATTGTCGCGATACCAACCTTGAGGTAACTCCAGCGTGGCTACTTCCCTTGTCACCACGTGGACGTTGCCGAGATCAACGCTAGGGTATGTCGAATGGTAAAGGCCGCTTGGAGCTTTGCAACCTCCAAGGGATAATGCTCTCGAATATCGCTAGTGGTTGTATCGTCGGAACGGTCCGAGAGATTGAATGAACTAGGTGTTGATGATTGAGATTGGGATTAATCTAGGGGCTGTACCCTAAGTGATTGAAAATGATGCAAGTAAATGTGTTAGTAATGGAAGTTGATTGGTTGGTTGCCTGAGTAGTATATTGATTAGTTGTCCTCCCTCCAGGTTAATTATGCTTTGTTTTCATAATTAAGTATATTGTTACTCTGAGAAGCATTCATGTTTAATTATTGTTGCACTAGTATGAATAGGACATTTAATCAAGCACGGATAAGTCTTGCGAGTACATTCGTACTCACCCAGGTTATCCCTGGAGCTTGCAGGTGAGCCGGTGGTCGAAGAGTTTTTCGACGATGTTTGACGTGTCTGGTTTCCTCGGTTGTGTTCGACGTATGGGGTAGTTAGTGTTTTGTTCAGCGATCACTATGTCGCTGTGGGTCTATTATTTTGCTTCCGCTGTTGTTAATTTTCTCCGTACTCGGATATGTTTCCGGTGTTAACCGACTGATGTAATATGTAGTCCCTTCGTGGACTGTTATTATTAATATCGTAATGTAGAGCTTTGTGACGATATCCGAGTTGTTAATCCAGGCTGCCCCTGCACAATGCGTGAATGGTATGAAGTGTATGGGTATGCCGTGAAAGATCGAGGCCGTACCATTTTCTACTAAGTCGGGCAGGAGTTGGTTGAGTGACCCGCTGGCTGAGATGCTGTGCCGGCCAGGCAGGGTGTGGGTGTTCTACCGGGCTTTCGAGCGACCCACTAGCTTCCGAGCTAGGTTAGGGTGTGGGTAGAATTGCCGGGCTCCTCCGACCTTGCTTGTCGTGGTAGGATTCGGGAACGACTCAGACTTTTCACCGGATTATGGAATCGTATGTGATTTTGGGAAGATTGGTCGCTTCCGGCCGGCTCGCATCTGGCGGGTGTCGGATCGTTCTACCTTGGTGCGTACGGTGCAGGTACCGTGCCACCGGGTGGACGAGTCCTTCGGTCCTTGGCGACTTCGCGTTCCCCTAATCATATGCAATTCCGGGTCCGTGACAGCTAGCTACCTTCGTCTCACCGAAAAATCAGGCCACCATCTCATCAAGTGGTATCAGAACTCAAGTTGTTGTTCGGTGAGAAATTTACCATTTTCATAGTTAGATCTGTTTCTACCAATCCTCCAGAAAAAACCCACGAAAAAATAGTAGATTAGTTTACCCGTTGTCCAAACCAATCCGAGCCTCGCAGTTTGCATTGTAGTTCTTGCATTATTGAACTTTTGCTACATTGGTCGTGTCAAGTTGCTGGTGTTAGATTGGTTCGTAGTCAAAAATTTTCTACTAGATCAAACCTCCTTGTGTTGCTTCTGGTTCTTCCTACAGAAAATCAAAAGAAAAGAAAAGAAGGGGTGCTGCCATGGCAAGGTTTTTGCAGCCAATTTCAGCCGCGACAACTCATGCCACCACCCACCACTACTGCTCATCCATCACCTTGTCTCGCCGTACACTGCCACGCCCGCTGCCACCACTTGCCACATCAAGGTTCTGCTACCGCGGCACCATCTTGCTGCTGTGACAAGGTTCGTCGCTACAATCAAGCTCCTTACTGCCATGGGCCGAGGAGAAGAACTAGTGCTGGTTGCATCTTGGTGCTAGCTCTAGTAGATTGGATCTAAGAAAGAAGAGGCAAGAGTCCAAGGGAAAAAGAAAAGTGAAGTTGCTTGAAGTTCAAATTGGCCAACCTCATTAAGGAGGCCCCTGGACGTCATATGCATTAGGAAAAGCAGGGCGTGACACTCCGACTTGCCATCCCAGGTCAATCCCAGAAGCTTCGAGGAAGTCCACGTGAATCCCAGTAGTAACTCTCAGAACCTCCGAGCTCTATATCCTAGAGGCTCCGACTTCAGTACCTCCGAATACGAGTCCAAATCCAACCCTAGTTTGAGAGGTTTTAGTAAAACAAGTATAACTTTCTCATACGACGTCTGTTTTGGGTCCACGACCACTCAAATCGAAGCTAATGATGAGGCACATCCAAAAAATTTACACATGTATACACTTGTACAAGTCTTGACCCTCAAAATTCGGCTTCTAAGTGAGACTTTTTTCACCCCAGAAGTTTTTCCGTTACTTTTTCTGATCTTGCAGAGGGCATATCTCCTTCTCCCGAACTCCGATTTGGGTGCTTCTTGTTTCCCTGGTTAGCTTGAGTCGAGGACTTACTTTCCACCTTGTTCAAGCTTCTGCTAAGCAATTTGGTCGACGTGACCTTTTCAGAATCTTCAATTTTGGGCCGGGATTTCCACTAGTCATTCCGTCAACTTTCTCAGAATTGGCTCAAACTTTCTGGAGACGTAGAGTTTAGCCACCTGCTCACAGCCACGGAAACCATTCGACAATCGGAGCTGTCAAACTTCCTCCCCAGCACTGCCACTTTCCTGCCACGGCAAGAAATCTACAGTTTTTGCTGCCGCGGTAGTAGCTATCAACCTTGCTTCATCTCTGTCACAGCAAAACTTGTGCTGATTTTTGCTGCCACTTCTGAGACTGCTGTTATTTGTCTGACTGATTGAGTGGGTTTCTGAGATATATAAAAAAAGGAGAAAAAAATCTCAGAGATCTTTATCACTCACCTTTTGCAGTTTCAGTATCTTATCTTTGGGGTACCTCCACTACTACCTGTTGAGCTTTGTTTATATTGTTTGTAGGTCATTGATTAGCTTTTCATTGGTCTAGCTAGGTTTTAGCAGCAGTGACTAGTACTTTGAACATTTATTCAACTTGCATTTGCTGAATTGCTTTATGCCCATATTGAAGCCAACCAAGCTTCACCTTCCTATACTGTACATTTGTTCGGTCACTTTGGTAATTGCTACATTAATCTCTTGATCATCTTTGACATCGCCAAAGGCCGACAACCACTGCAACGCGGTAAGAACTGGTAAGAGATTGGTATTTGCTACTGAATTGTTGAGATTCCTTCCACCCCACACCCCACACTCTAGTAGTTGGTAGGAACATATAGTTGTGATTTGTTTCCTTGCCACTAACAATGATAGGTTCTGGAGTAATTAGTTCTTGGGCTAGTTCTATAGTGGGAGATGTGCCATACCCCGAGACGCGCGTTTTTTCATCACCACCACGGCAAGTACGACTACCTCCACGAAAGGTATCACAACGTGAAAAGGTACATGATCCTGTTGTCTCCTTGCCAATATTTGAGGGTTGTAATAGGCCTAATTTCTATCTCGATTGGGAATTTGAGCTCAATGGAATATTTGCTAGCCATGTCTTTCATAAGCATAAGCAAGTACGGGCTGCTGTTAGCACATTCACTGATTTTGCTTCTATTTGGTGGGATGAATATCGTCGATTATACCCTGGTTATATACCTACTACTTGGGATGATTTAAAACTAGCAATGCGATACAAATTCATACCATCCTCTTTTATACGTCGCAAGCTTCGAAAGTTGAAACATTTAGAGCAAGGTAGTAACACCGTTGATGAGTACTATCAAGACCTTCAATATTACTTATTTTATTGTAATATCAATGAAAGTGAGGAAGCTACTCTTAGTAGATTTTGGAAAGGTTTAAACCATGATATTCAGGATGAACTTATGCATAAGGACTGCTTTTCTATCAATCGTTTGTTTCGTCTTGCTTGCAAAGCTGAACAGGTGATCAAGAGACGGATAAATGAGGCCAATAAACATAAGGTACAAGTTTTCATGTTGCAACCTCCCAATGGTCCCCGTGATGAACTCTATTTATCCACTACTCATGCTATTTTAGAGCAATCTAGAGTGGAATCGCTTGTTATTTTACCTTTACCACAAGTTGAGAATGCTATTTGTGAAGAATTACGTAATGCTCCTTGTGATAAGGAAGAGTTGTGTGATAATACTTCACTTATATCCATGCCACAACTAGATGATGAACATGCTACTTGTGTTTTAGAATCACATGTTAATGCTCAAATTAGTGTTCCATGTGCTAAAATTATTACTAGCCCTCATGAGAAATTGATTAAACATGTTGAAATTGTTTCCCAAGAATCACATGATACTTTTTCTGGAACCAATGCATTGCTTGCTAATTTGAGCTTGCCATGTGATCAAATCATTGAAAAACCCGCTGAAATATGTGCACCATGTGAAACTCATGTTTTATGTACTGATTTGGTTGCACCAAACATTGATATCAATAATTTGAATTCTGAAATTTCAGATTTGGGTGTGCTTAATGTTCCTCTAGACAATGGCAGTACTATTTTAGGCCTCCCACATAGTGATATTAACTCTACTGCTTTGGTTGCTTCACATGCTGAGAATAGTTGTTATGATAGTCTGGTAGCACCAAAAGTTGAGCCTTGTGAATTGAATAATTTTGAGATAGGATGTGATAAGTTAGTAGCACCTGAAAAGGAACTTGATGCCATAGTCTCTAATTTATTGTGCTATGTTAATCTTGACATGCCTATGCAATTGCCACACGTTCTAATGAAAGTTTTTGAACTTGTAAGTTTATCTTCGTGGAATTCCATCTATACTCCATGCTATCAACTTAATGTGATTGGAGAATATAGTGTAGATTGTGGAATTTTAGTGCATAGCTTTTGCATCACCCGTGCTAAAATTGTTGATAAACATACTCGTTCCGATGATAATCATTTGCAATTGTTTATCTCGTCAACTTTGCGATGTGAGAATTTCATTCAAAGACTTATGTTGCATGCTGCCAGAAATTTTTGTGTACCATTCTAAGATGCAGCATGCTAGTGATAATCTATTAATCTCTTTGAATGTACATTCGCATAATCTTCGATGGGACATATTTGAGCAATATTATGATGATTGTTTCACATATGCCTACAAAACTAGTTGCAATACTTCTTGTATGAATAGTTTTGAGAACCTCATGATCCCTTTTGCTAATGCTCATCACAAAGACAAGTTATTCACTTATATTTGCAACTTGAGTTGCAATGCTTGCTGGAAATCTAAGAATGATATGGCATTATACATACTTTTGAGATCTACCATGAAGTATCATATTTTCAATTCTGGTTTGGATGTAATTTCTAACCAAGAAAAGCTGACCATGATTGATAGATCCATATATGCTGCATACACGTTTTCTTTGCTCTTTGAGGGTTTTCAGCTTTTGCAAAACCGAGGACGGCTTTGTTTTTAAGGAAGGGAGGATGATGAGGACATGAAACCCATGGATGCACCCACTGTCACCTCTACTTCCACTACTTCAACTACGTCCACTCTAAAGAACAAAAGGAGATTTGTCAAGATCGTGAAGAACAAGCGAGGATTCAAGTTTAAGCTCTCAAGAGGAGAAGAGAATAGAGTTCATGTGGCTATGACCATGTTCCACCTGAATTGGTGCTGCACAAGGAGTCTTCCCACGTCACTTTGGGGCCAAGGAGAGCTAGAGATAGAGTCCAACACGTTCTAGACCCTGATTCGGATTCCTGAGCAGCCTTGACTTTAAACTTCTATATCTTAAGCATATGGACTCCGATTTGGATGATCTTGGACTCTTTGGAAAGCTTTTCTCGTGCTCTTTCCAATCTGTCCAACCCCACCTCCAAATTCCTTATGAGCATGTAGCAATTGCCAAAACAGTCTGGGATTATCTTTGTAACAGATCTGCCTCTCCTTACCTCTTTAAATACCCCTTGTGTACCCTCTAAAGAGCTCAGGTTTCATTGAGTTGTTTAGCTACTGCTACAATATCGCATCTACAAGTCATGTAGGACTACCGCCTTGTTTAGATCGCCAGTGGAATCCCAATATATTTTCTTCTATCTCTTGTGCTAATCTTATACTCGCAATTTCAGATTGTAATCATAGTTCTTGCTGGTTCTTCGGTTGCTTGCAGGAACTCAAACTTCGTTGTTCAGGTTGATCGCGCCTACGGCAAGGTCAATAACCATCGGAGGTTGGTTTAGCGATGCTAAGGCGTATCGTCGTGTACGGTATAGTCGGATCGTCAGGTCAAACTCCACCCAATCGTTAGTTATCTTTGTCTCACCGAAAGATCGGGCCACCGTTTTATCAAGTTTTATGCCCTGCACTTTATCATTAGAGCTTCATCATATTTTTATTCTTTGTTGGGATATTCTTCACTCACTAGTTGAGTCGTTTGTTCACCACACCATTGTGCATTCATATGGAAAATCACTAGTCCTTATATAATATTGATAACTAAGACATCATTAGGGCCCAAGGATCACTTTGCATTGCATAAGCATTTTTGTTCCTTTGATCAAGTCATTCCTACCTCCATCATTATTTTACAATGACCACAATGACAAGACATCAAGTACTTGAGTGGTTGATCTGATAAAATAGACGGTGGCCAATGAAAAACTTGCTTTATTCTTTCAAAAGCGAAGAACTGATACCGGGAGCTTTATATTGGTACACAGCTCAATTATTGTGACTTGCCTCTAGTAGGTGAGCCCCTGTTATGAGAGTGACATCATTCATTTCTCTAAATTATTAACTAAAACATTTTATTCCCTATTTGGCAATGTGTTCATTCATGATAATCTCATGCTCTTTTACTAAGTTGCTATTATTATCATGACAATTGATAGTTCCGATGTTTAAGTCGATTGTTGAATGGAATGTTGATAGCTTGCTTGCACTAGTATAAATATTTATGACCATTGCTATTCTTGCACACTATAAAGAAGAGTTAACTAGTTTGTACCATTCAACGAGAGTTTCATTTCAAAGAATGGTCTTATCTATTTATCACTTGAATTGCTTGAGGAAGGCCAACAAGTTAAGCTTAGGAGAGATTGATATGTCAAAAAATATCGATATTTTCAATGCTTTTCATGTCATTCATTCATCTATTTACTGGATATTATGCATTATATGCTGATTATTGCTGCTGTCCTGCAAAACCATCTTTTATTTATTGTATGCAGGAAAAGTCATATTTTCGTGTACAATGTGACTTTTCGGAATATATATGCACGAGGGAGAATACTAGACAGAGAAGGGACATGGGTGGTAAGTGTAGGAAGTAGGCTATGTTGAGAACTGACGCTCTTCCGTGCGTGAACTTGGATTCTCGTGTTGTCACGTGATCTCCCTAATGACGTGGGACAGAGGCATTTGAGATTGTCGGGTCGATAGAATCACGACTTGGCTCTGTGCCAAGGTGCGACAGAAGTTTCCACAGCATATGATTAAGGGACCTCAGCAATGCTCAAAGCGTGCCAAGTAGACGGCAGGCCCAGGCGGCAAAGGGAGGCTTTTCCCCTATGCCGCCTCTTTGCTATTTACTCCTCGCGACGTGTATATTCCAGAAGATAGTTCTTTCGAGACAGAGGCTTCTGCCATACTATTCACATCCACAGATTGATTCGCATCTACCAGAAGTCAGATCAGACGCCACTTTTTCGCCGGATCAACGAACATACCTTCACCACCCATCGTCGGAAATCATCACTAATTGGTTTAGGGTACTATTGTATCTCTTTGTAACCATCATGATGATACTTGTGTGTTTCTATCCGTTTATCATGTTTGAGTAGTCCACCGTATGCATATGGGATGGATGGGAATTGGTGAATTGTGTTGAGATGCTATGATGTTATTTTATATTTATTTTCATAATATTTCAAATTGTACGGCAAAATGTACGACTCTCTTAAGAGACATGATCTTAGCCTTAGCGACGGCATGGGCAGGGCACTTCATGTCTACTCGTGGAGATGCATGTCTTAGCACCACAGCTGTGCGTACAATTTTTAAGCTGAACGATTGGGCACGAACGTTCAGTTGTGGGACTAAGAAATGCATGCTTCAGAATTTGCAGAGCTGGATATTCCTTTCTGAATTGGAAAGATCACGATATTCTGTACGTGCAGAATTATGATACAAAGTGTATTTGTATTTCCTTCACAATCTTGACATCGGATGTGCCACTGATTGCATGGAAATGCAAAATAATTTCCCGCAAAAAAAATGGAATTTCCAAATGCAGAAAAAGATTCGAAGTATATAACACATCTAGCGGCGACAGCGACGACTGATCTGTATGTTGGCACATGATCTAGACAGGATGGCCGTGCACGAAAGTGACGGTGTTAGCGTGTAGCGTGCTAGTTATACCTACCTGAATCACACTTCATTTTTGTTAAACCTCGCGCGCACCAGAAAAAGAAGAAGAGACAAGTACGTACCAAGAAGAGACTTCCGAAAAGCAATGCCCCTGACAGTAGTAGATTGAGAAGAACATATGATGTCTTCAGGGCTACATGTACGCGATGCATCGTGGATACGTGGTCCTGGTATGTTGCCAACAGTTCGTACACCACCGAATTGAAACAAAAAGTTTTGATGCATCGTCAAAGTGAAGTCAGGCCTATGACCAGCTACGAAGCAATGATTTTTTTCCTTTGAGAAACCAGCAGAAGCTCTGCCATTCAATTAAGAAGAGTACGTGCCAATCATTACACGCAATAGAATTGAGGCCGTCAGTCGAGTCGCAGGCGAAGCAGCAACGTCGTTAATGGTGACACGGACGCCGGTCAATGCGTGCCCGCCCGGTACAGGGCAACCGGCCCACATGGCAATAAATCACGGCCTCCCGGGCGCCAGCGGTAGCATTAGCAACACGAGACGGGGCAGCCAAACGGAGCAGAGCAGAGGATGCCGCGTGCCTTTCCGTGGCTAGGCCGGCAGCGACGAGAGGGACACGGTCCGGCCGCGAACAACCAACGTTGAGTGCACGGCCCATGCGAGCGCGCGCACGAGCGCGGGGCCGGTACGCGCGGACCACCGGAGCGGATCGCTGGTGGGTCGCGCGCCGCTTTCACGGGCACAGGCGGTCTCACGAGAACGTGACCGCCACGTACCGCGCCGCTTTGGCGGTTTGGCCTCTTTCACACGTATGGAAGTATGGGATCCTCGGCCCTGCGGCTGCCGCGCGCCGTGCCTGTGCTTAGGCCCCCTTCTAGATGGCTTCGGCTTATGCGTATTCGGCTTATGCGTAAGTCTGGCTTAGCTTAATGATCTCTAGAAGCTCCGGTATGGAAAAACCCTAGAAGCTCTTACTCCCCTTCTAGACAGCTTCTGCGATTTGAGCTTAAGACAAGAGGTGAATTGTAAAAGTCAGTACTACCCTTTGATCAGATACGTGAACTGTTGTGCTGCTTCTATAACTTGATGTTTGATTCTCGTTGCTGTTTTGTTTGACCTCGGAAGTCTAGAATATCGAAGCAACTAAAAGTGGTGAATTGCTAGTACATTTATGAATTGCCTGTTGGCCACTGAATTTACACCAGAACAAAAAATCCTCATATTTCTCCTACATTGAGCATTTCCCAAACAAATAGAGCTACGTTTATCTTGCTAATCTGAAATGAAAATAGTTGAGCACATCTTGTGAAGATTTATCACCAAATTTACACCCAAGACCAAGAATTCTAATCCCTAACCTCAGCATTTTTGTCACCCATTGCATTTTCAAAATAAGAAAAAAAACCAAGAAAATAAGCATCCGGAGCATGTCACCGTCGCCGTAGTTGTCCAGGCGCCGGTTGAGTGACCTCGCTGCGTCGGTCTCGGCGACGGGAGGGAGCTGGGGTTGGGAGAGCCGACGAGATCTAGGGGAGGCGGCGAGCGTTGGGGACGCGACCGGGAGGCGGCGGGACGTGCAGGAGCCAGGGGGAGGCAGCGGGAGGCGGCGACCACACGGCTCGTGGCGGCACCTCAGGAGGCGGTGACCGGGCGGTGTTGGCGGCGGTCCAACGACCCCGGGGCAGCGGCAGCGACGGAGGTCAGCGGCACGGATCCCGGGGGGACGGAGGTCGAGGCGTCGGGCGGATCAAGGGCGGCAGAGGTTGCGGCAAGTGGGCGAAGGAGGAGGCGGGGGAGGCGGCAGAGGCGGGAGGAGGTGGCGGAGCGACGGAGGCGGGGGAGGAGGCGGAGCGGTGGAGGCCGGGGGAGGCAGCGGAGGCGGGGAGGCGGGGGAGGTGGCGGAGGCGGCGGACGAGCCGAATCTCGGCGAGGGCAGAGGGGAGGCAGCGTCCGGCGGCGGGGAGGGGGGCGCGACCTCGGGCCGGGGCAGATCCGGTCTCCTCGGCGCCGGCGGGGAGGGGCGGTTCGGCGCCGGCGGGGAGGACCGGAGGAGGGGACGGTGGGATAGCGGGGAGGAGGGGAGAAGGGGCTTCAGTCCGGCGGGAAGGAGGGGAGAAGGGGCTTCAGTCCAGCGGGGAGGAGGGGGCGCAGTCACCAGCGGGGTTGGAGGAGGATTGGGGGAGGGAGGGGGGAGGGAGGGAGGGGTGGGGGGAGGTGGGGAGGAGGAAAACTGTGAAGGAATTTCTTAATATATACCAGTGGCATACGTGGGTAAATGTTTGGAACTAGCAGGGATAGTTGGTAATTTTTATATGTGGGAGCTGCGGGAAGCTTGGGAAGCCTTATTTTTTAGGCTTTCTCCCACCAAAAGCAAAACCCAAAGCTTAAAATTTAAGCTCTACTGAAGTTTTCCCTTCTAAAGGGCTTATAGCTTCCTGGGGCCATAAGCTCCTCCATAAACTTTCTAGAAGGGGGCCTTATTAGAGTTTAAAACAATATGGAGGTCACAATACCATTTTTATTCCGCACTTTTTTATCAGAATGGAAACGAATATAGAAACTCCAGAAATGAAAATGGAAACAGGAAGTACCGAAAATGAATACGAGACGAATACGATCGAAAACAAAAATGATAACGAATATTTGTCAGAACACAAGAACCCCTTGAACCGTGCACAAAAACACAACAAAAATAAAATGACACAAATAATATATATTACATAACCAATTATATTTGTACGAGAGTAGGAAGGGTTAGCCGGTTAGGGATAGGGGATCCTGGATGGGCCGGATGACAAGATGGGCCAGAACTTTTACACGAGCTTATTTAGAAATATTTCGTTTTTCTTATACAGAATTTTCGTTTCCGACTGAAATAGCCGTACTATTTCCATTTTCGTTTTCGTTTCCATATAAAATTTATGTTTTCATTTTCATATAAAAGCTTTTATTTCTGTTTTTCTGGAAATGGACGGAAATTTTCTGTTCCGTTTTCAACCCTGGTGCTTATTGTAGGGTTAGACTCGGTTTGACGTCATTGTGCTTTGCGAAAAGAAACGTGAAAAATCGATTGGGAAAAGACTGTTGCTCACTGCTCAGTTTAGTAAATCAGATTAGAGTTCGATGATTGTTCTCGAATAAATTTCGCTACTTATTATCAAAAACTAGCAAGCCCAACATTCAAGTATCTAAAAGCAGCTTAACAATATAACATGGCCGTAAGTCGTAACCCACCGCATTGTCCAGGGGAGCCTAGTCAGGGACCGTAGCACATCTCAAACACTCATCTCGATCAATTTATACTTGTTACACGAGTGCCTACTCTCCTTCATTTTTCCTTCTTAATTTACTGACGAGACAACAGCACTCAGCAGCATCGCGTCCCCTACGGGCCGAAATTCAACCAGGCCTGCTAGTCGCGGGGCCAACCATAGTCAGACATTATTTTCAGCCCATGATATTATCTCGATCCGCATAGGGAACAATCAAGTATCTCTACGCTGCGCGCGTGCGCGCGTAGATCAGAAATTTTGCTCGATCAAACTGCTGCTCGCAGCGCGTTCACAGTGCCAACAACTTCACGTGCGTGTGTACGCAGCACAGACAAAGCAGTTTCCCTCGCGAGCCAGTGA
Organism: Stipa capillata; assembly: GCA_019208055.1. Lineage (NCBI taxonomy): Eukaryota > Viridiplantae > Streptophyta > Magnoliopsida > Poales > Poaceae > Stipa > Stipa capillata. The sequence goes on from JAGXJF010001314.1 coordinate 41,969, forward strand.
CACGCACAGCACAGCCCCGGCGCGCACGTCTAAATCTAAACTATTATTAAAAGCACCAATTCACAGATCTAAATAATCTTCATCCTCTGTCTTCACAAATATCCGCTAATCAAATGTTTCACGTTTGCCTATTGATGTAACAAATCACATCAATGACTAATCTCTCTTGCCGCGCTCGCCCTACTCATCAATCCCCGATCAAAAGAAAAACTTCCCGATCAAAAGAAAAACTGTTCGTGGCACCACGAACCCCTGTCGCCGTCGACGCTGCTCTCCCCACCGCTCGCCCCTGCTGTCACCGGCGCTGCTCGCCCACCCGCTCGCTCCTGCCGCCGCCGCCACTGCGTCCGCCCTCCCGCCCGCTCGCCCCTACGACCGCCCGCCACTATGTCGCCCGCCTACTCGCTCGCTCCTGCTACCGCCCGCCGCTGCGTCACCTGTCTGCCAACTCGCCCTACCACCGCCGCCGCCGCGAGCCCCTGCTGCTCACCTCTGCCGCCACCGTGTCGCCCGCCCGCCCACTCGCCCTACCGCTCTGCTGCTCTCCTTGCGCCTGCCTTCGTCGCCCTTCCTCTCATCACGCCTGCCGACGCTAGAACTACCGCTACTGATGATGACAGTCGACCACCACCGACGCCGTCAAGGACAGAGACGACGCTGCCGAGGCAGCCCTCATCTCGCCTGCCCTCCTCCTGGCTGCCATCGCCCCTGCCCCTATCGTGCCTGCTGCCGCCAGCGCGGCCAAGGACAGAGCTGCCGAGGCAGCACTCATCGTGCATGCCCTCCTTGCGCCTGTCATCAACCTTGCGCTCCTTGCCCCTACCAACAATGGATTCGACGGCAACGATTTTGACCCGGCCAAATTCAGACCGCCCACTCGCCTCCTCATGTCGCCGTGGCCACCTCCCTCACCTTATCATGGCGTTGCCTTCTACTAGCTCCGCCTACTAGAGCAACGGTGAGTTCGAGCCCCATGGGAGATGCGGACGGCTTTTCTTGGAGTTCCCCCTCTCCCACGACGAGACGTAAGCATCATTAATCTTTGTTCTTATGTGCTCTTGGTCATGGCTCGATGCTCGAATACCTCTTTCTGAATTTGCTGACAGCCGCATGTCACTGCGCACATATGCTAAACTATCGTACTGCAGGTGTGTATACCTTTGACATGTTCGACGAAATGCCCAACCACTATCGGCCACACCAAATTTAGCCCTCCACGATGGCATCAACAAGGATGCATGGCCTTTAGTCTTTCACAAGGTGAACCCAGTCCACCTTGCATTCATGCTATGTGCAGTAGCAATGTTATATTTCTCAATCGTGTTTCTACATAAAAGGTGATTTGGTCTCACATTGTCATGCAGTGCAGTTTCTTTCCAGCTGTGCAAAGTCTAACTGTGGCACCAAGGCTTCAGGTTTGTCTCAAGCTTTTAGCTCACAATAAAATTCTTATAGAGACAACCGATGAAAGGAGACTATGTGTGCTGATACCTGTTTTTTCTGTTAAATAATACAAAGAATTATTCATTTGGTTTCTTAGTGTGTTATGCCTAAAGTTACTTAGTTATTTTGGAAGGGATTTCTAACTACATTGAGCATGATCTTTTAATAACTTGGAATCAGTTGTAAGGTTATGGATAAGTAACCAGAAAAGTCAATGTTGAATATTGTTACCTTCACTGTGCTGTGGGTACTTTGGAAAACAAGTAATAATATGTTTTTGATAAGAGTATAAAAGTGTTTTGTCGTGGGATCTTGAAGCATATTAAGCAATGGAGGAACTATACCAGGCTTCAGAATCAGCGAAAATTGAGAACTTCATTTGTTTCCTGGAGACTGGAGATTTACCGAGATCAACATTAGAGATCATACAAACTTGAAGACTTTTTTTAGATAAAGAAAGTTTGTATTGACTCTTATCATACCATCAAGACGATACAACCATAAGAGTTCACTCCCGATTTCTGCATAACTAGGATGCACACGGCTAAAGGTCCACACATGCATAAAAGGAAAACAAGATAAAAGAGTTTGCAAATGGAGAACAAAACTAAAACTATGGAGATTCAATCATAGGCCTGGACCACCATCCATGTTAGGTGAAGACCTCCTTGACCACTCGCTCTAATTATGTGCACATCATCGCCACCATATCCCAGCTGCAACCCAGTTGCATCTCTGTTCAGCACAAAAGGAAGTACATTGATGTTGTCGTTTGTTTGATGTAACCAAAACTGTGATGAAAGTTGCTACGTTGTAGTGGTCGCGGTACTGTTTAGGTAAAGTAGGATAGTTAAGTGGTGGTTCTTTGTTTCTGCTTCACATGGTTGTTGCCTGGCAAAACAGGTTTATATGTTCTGTGCTACAGTGGCTTTCTTCAATTTCAATGAAATTTGTAACTGGATGCCGCTTTTGCAATGTTGTACTTGAATAACGTTGTTTATTTATTGCCTCTGTAGTGATCCAGACGATAAGTTTGCTCCAAGGCATGTTTTAGCTAGGTACCACTAGATTGATTGATTGCTTGTCAGTTTCAAAAATTTGCTATATCAATTGTGTGTAGCACTTCTCACTAGATATTCATCTGTAGTTTTAGTAAATTTTTGCCTGACTATGAGCTAAAAAACCTTGTTATCAATCTACCCATGAATTATTCATGATACTCATTATTGATATAATGAAAGTAAGATTTGATATTTGTAACCATGCTTTGCTAGGACACCAGAAAAAGTGATTGCAGCCAAAGGTGTGAAGCCAACATTATCACCTAATCTCAATACGCTTGCTTCAGTTGAGGTAAATCTGTCTTTTCTCCATGCTATGTGTCCCATATGCTCTTGTCATTAGCTATCGTTTCTTGTTTCCTTGCCCTTATCAACCTATGGGAGCAAATGAGCCATGAATCATGATGGCAGATATCTCAAGTAAGTAAAGAACCTAGGCTCTTTGAACATGAACTTGGGCTTGTTTGTTCAGACTTCAGAGATTTGCTCTTATACCCCGATTTGCTAAAACATGGTTCTTTTGTTCTTTTGTTCTTCTTTCAGATTTAGTATTGTTTGGTGCAAATCGTTTTTTTGACAGTTGTGTTCTGTTACCTGTAGGTGTGCAGAGGGGCGATGATGATAAAGGGAAGCATAAGCGCGGCGTAGAAGTTCACCCCGGATATCTTCCCCAAGCCATCCAAGCTGTAGAAGGTTAGACTGTATTATTTGGGCCCAGGTTGCAACCATCGTGTATGTGATAGGATCAGTAGAATACATGTACCAACACGCAAACTTCTGATGCTATCTGTGGTATCTTGATAATTTTATGGCTCATGTTGTCACTTCAATCAAGTTCAATGTTCTTTATCTTGACATATTGCTAGGTACATTGGTTGTAACTGTGAGAACCTGAGTTTTTGGGTTAGTCATAAGTGGCATGAGGTGGAAGTTAAATCAACTCGTGTTGCTGAGTTGACCTGATTCTACCGAGGAACGTCGAGAGTTAGGTTGAGAGGGAAATTTGTTGTGCATTCGCATTGTTCATGGCATACATCATGATCATTATACACATTCAAATACAATTAACATTGAAACCTTATTAATCGGAGAATATTACAAATGCCTTAATACAACAATTATTTAGTACAAAAGTAAATAAAGAAAAGAAAAGAAAAGTACATGATGAAATTTCTACCTATACATCAAAGCTAAACCTAATCTTCGAGTTGTAGTGAAACACCGAGAGCCAGAGGGGGAAGTTTATTTTCCGAAATGTTGGCGACATCCGAGAGGTCATCAAGTATGTGCACTCGAGACCATTAGAATTATGCTGTTGCTATAGGAGGCAAAGATTTTCAAAAACAAGTATTTTGAAATACATGTGGTCTCACCGGCACAGTCCTGCCAACATCCGCAGGATTAGTTACGGGGGCAAAATAGTGCCGACTGAAACTAAATAGTTTTTAGTTTTGAAAATAGTTTTGTAAAAGAGTTTTGTTTTTTAAAGTGTCAGAGGGCCACGTGGCTAAGACCTTCACCGGACGATTAAATCTAATGTATATGTATATTTGGAGAAAAGAGGTGGGAATATGAAAATAACTTTATTTTATCCTACACTACATTGCCTCCAATGTTTTCCGTTTTGGAAAGTTTTTATAAAGTCAAAATTTGAAGATAAAGCTTATCCACTGAATGAGTTATCCAATAGTCAGGATATTTTGACCAAATAGCTTAATCTGTAAGGCAAGTTCAAATAACCAGCTCACGTAACCAAAACAAAGTAGCAGGAGGTGGCAACTTCTTTCCACCGAAGAGGCTTAGAAAGGTTCAACTTACATAGGAGCAAGGCAACCTGAACAGTAGAGGAGTAGTACCAGCTCTTGCCATTGACCACCAATAGTAGTCCAACCCAAGTAACCAGGAGGCAAGCTTTCAAAGATCAAGGCTTCAAGAATAACAAGGACAACAGGGTGCATCAAGGTGAGAAGCTCACCAAGATTAGGAGGAGAGGTCCACCAAGACCTGAGGAGGAGTATAGGAGAGAAGGAGGAAACCAGCAACTTACCTGATCCAAACCGAAACAAGGTAGGATCACCAAAGATACCATAAACCCTTATGTACATGCCTTTTAGCATAGTAATTAGGGACCCTCAGAGTATAGTTTCGTCATTGGATTTTCAATAGGCAGCTTGTACAGAATCTGTTCTTATCAGACTTCTATTTTTATACCATTTCTCAAGTTTCTTTTATCAGAAAAATCATCATAATGAATCAAGGCAACAACTAGGCAACATGGGTAATGTATTTGTTCTTATCAATTCGACCAACCAGTGTTTAAATGCAAAGCATCAGCATAAGCTAGCTAAAGAAACAAGAGATAGTATATGTTCTTCAGCTTAATGAGCTGATATAGACATATATATGGGAGAATAGGAGAGCAATCAACTAAGGTCAAGTATAGTTCAGTTCTTTCAGCTAATAAACTGAGTTAGATATGTGCTAGTGAGAAGAGCAGAGATCAATCAAGATTATAAATATTAGCTAGTTCAAATCAAGAATAGAGATGTCTGTTCTTTAGTTTACCAATCAAGTGTCGTACCCATATCTTAATCAGTTACAACAGTAAGTTTATATTAACTAGGAACGAATCCAATACATAAGCTAGGATCAAGATAGTAATCTGTTTTTATCACAAATTGAGCATAATAAGACTTTAATCACAAAGATTTCAGTAGAACAACACTTAGGAATCAAGCAATTGCAAGCATGAACACACATTAGCTCAAGTCATCCAAGCACTCAACTAACATATCATCTGTGCACCCAATATGAGATCAACCGAAACCACCATATATGGTTTTTACCGAGGCATCGATTGGTGTTAAACAACCGGACCAGCACATCCATTTGCCCAATTAGAGCAATCACAGGATCAACATCACAATTCCAATTGGGTTAATCAATCCAGGAAGAACCCTAGAATAGAATGGGGAAAGAAGGGGCACTTACCATTGGAGAGACGACGGTAGCAACCCACCGCACCACCGGCGAGGGGCAGGCCTAGCAGAGCGCCGCCGGTGGTGGGCTTCGACGCCGGGCCACGGACCGCCTCAGGCGGCGCGGCGAGGCGAGGCGACCAAGGCGGCGACCGGGAGACGGCTTGGACGGAGCCGAGGCCAGAGCAGCACTGAGCTGAGCCCCAGGCAAGGTGCCGAGGCGGCGGCACAGGGAGCCAAGACGGCGACGCGCACCAGGAGGTGGAGGAGCGCCGAGGGGGAGCGAAGAGTGAGGGCTGATAGGAGAGCACCGGCGGCACATGGAGAGAGAGAAGAGAGTCAGGTCCGGTCAGGTGAGGAGAAAGGGGGTACCGGCGACGCACGGGTGATGTGAGAAGAGAGAGAGAGAGGGAGAGAGAGAGAGAGAGAGAGTAGGGTTGCGGTTGGTTTAGAATAGGGTAAGGTTGGGCCAAGTGGGCCAGTTTTATTTTCTTTTGTTTTTGTTGTCTAACAAATCAGCCCGAGTAAAAATATGTTTCTTCATTTTCTTTTTCTTTGAAACAGAAAATAAATTAAATTAGATTATTTTATTTTATTTCTCTTTTAGAGTAGAAATAAAGAAATGAAAATGGATGTATATGCATATATATGTTGAACATAGACTAAAGATTAAAACAATTGCCTAAGTTAAAATAAATTTTCTTTCTTGAAAGGAAGTTCAACCTTAACTAGAATCATAAGTTATTCTAATTAAGTTAAGTATGTTCTTATTCTCTAGAGAAAAGATTTAAATCATAAGTTAAATTCTTAAAGCAAATAGGTTCTGAAATCATGTTAACTTAAATTAAAACCAACATAAGCTTTAAAAATAACTAAAGCTTGGTTATTGTTTTAAATAATCCTAAATCCTTATCAAAGAGTTTAAAGAATTATGCCTAAGATTTTCTTTGGAGTATTCTAATATGTAGACACCCTCTCATGCATGCATTGCCGTGTCATTGCATTCATTTTGAGCTTTTGCTGGATTAGTACTTATCGACTATATTGTTTTTCTTTCTTCAGAAACAGGAGTTTAGCCAGGTCCAGTTTATTGTTCATATCCGTTGAGAACGTTTTACAAATTTCCTTCTCGTCTATAACATGCACAAAATAAAATCTATTTTCTAAAGTGATCAATTATTGTTTTATTTTATCGCTGGTTTTTGGGCGTGATCATGGTGGGTGATGAAATCCTGGAAAGGTGCTGGGGGCACATTGGAAGGTGGACTTCATCACACGGGTTTATTCATATAAGGTCAAAGCAACAAATGATCGATTGTGCTTAAGCGTCTTAGTAATCGCGCATACCACGTACCTTGGATGGGCGGGGCTGAGCCGAAGTACCTTTGCCATAGGTCATACTCCCCCGGGAAGGAATGACTCATAGTTGGATCTAGAATATCAACTGTTGGGAAGGTGATGTGAGCCGTTGGCTAACCACAATGCATTGGATATTTAGTATCAATGTGAGATCGCTAGTGTCTGTCCTGTTGTGCGGAACTACGATATGGGGTATGACTGAGCAGCCGATGAAATGGCTTTGTGATTTTACGGTCTGGTTTTGCATGTAACGACATGACCGCGACGACTATTGGTCGTTTGTGGGTACAGTTGCGCACCTCTGCAGAGTGTAAAAAAGCGTGGCTGAGTCACTCCATGTTTCTGATTGGAACTGCGAACACGGCAGGAAAGAAATCCATCGGGGATCCTAGCAGCCTGTAAGGCATGAGATCATAGTCTCTTAAATTAAAATTTGACTCTCTTATCTTACAAAATTGCATTGCTTTTAGAGAGCATTGTTGTTCTCCCTTTACTCTAATTCCTTTGATTAGACTGTAAGCCGACGGCGGAGACGGAGGTGATGTATGTCGAGGTCGAAGAGAAAGTCCCTAAAGAGCAAACAACGTCGAAGGAGGACGAAGGCGTTGACTACTACGTCGAGTACCGAGACGAGAACACTACCGAGTAGAAGTGTAGGGCGAGTGAACCAAGAGTTGTAGAGTTGTAGAGTGAACCAAGAGTTGTAGAGTTGTAAATTTCACGTACTTTTGGGAATAAGTTTGTAATATATGGACCGCTGTAATGTTTCTGATGTGCTATTCTATATGATATATTGTGAAAGAGAAGACACTTTGTCTATAATATATAAAATAAGCATGTTATTGAAAGAGGTAATATGTGCATCACTTCACTAACGATTATGTCGCTGCAAGTAATTGAACCGACACATATCTCAAAAAGACAGTAACACGTACCATTTAAATTTCAGTCATTAATAGTGGTACATGAGCATATATGCCAAATCTTCTTGTTCCGCTATGAAGAAAATAGCAGAGCACTCGGATGGAATAACATATCTGGAACCGTCGACCTCAGCCACAATAGTTTATAGCTCTAGCAACAGTTGCCGCTTTGTCTTACAGGTCAATATGCTCTATGAAGTGCTATTTTCAGCTATGAACATTCAGTATCTTCTACATATCACATGTTTTACTGGCGATCGCTGTCTGGTGTGTTGTGCTGACCTGAAATATATGGTCATTTTAGTAACAGCAATGTTGAAATAGAACTGGGGTTGAGTAAATGATTGTGGACCAGCTTCTATTACATGTAAACTGAAGAATGTTTGTCAAGGATGATCATTTTGTTCAAAATAGCACATAAAAACCTTGTTTATTTTTTAAACAAATGTCATGAGTTTTCTTCTTAACTATTTTTCATGAATTATCACAGTTGTTTATCCTGAGGAGGCTCTCTATTGTGTCTATCCGAGCTGTTCTGAAGCTTCACCATGGAGGAGAGAGAGATTTCTACATGTGCTACCTCAACGTGCTTCCTTTATTTGAATTTCAGTTTCAACACAAATTGCTAGGATTGCTAGGGCAGTCATTGGCACTGTTATACCACCTGGTTAAAATCCAGCAAGTCTTGCATACCCTTTGGTATATGAGTCATTCATATAGCCATGTCAGCAAAACCTTGATTGTGGCGCATGGCTCTTCACTGTTCACACACTTATTGTAAATTTTGACAAAAGCTCAGAAAGATAGAGAATCACAAGAGGCAATATTGCCAGCTGCTTTTGAGTGAAAAAAAGATCTGAAGGACTAATTGGTACCTACAAGTTGTATGAAGGAGCCAAGCCAACATTGAGGTGCAAGTAATCAAGTAATATTGAACAATATCTATTCTGAGGGAAATTGAATGGTGCAGATGTTTTATAAGTTCTAACAAGGTAACAGGTAGGTGTTTTGTAGTAGTACCAGGCGATTAGTTGATGTTGAGTTTCTTAGGGCACATTGAGAATCTGACAAGTTTGATTCATGGTACATAAGAGCCAAAGACGTCTATGGCCTAGAGGGTATGCAATATTCTATAGTTATCAGTTTGAACTGCATGTTTGGATAAATAAAGAATGCTATTTTGTAGTATCCACTAATTCGAGAAGAAATTAGGAAAAGAAGCAGCAGTAAGCTTTTATAGAAGCACAACTTCAAGAGCTCAGGTTATGTACGACAGCATAACAAGAACATCTTGGTTATTAAAAATAGGATTTTGTTGCCTTGTAGGAGCAGTTTGTCGTCAAACATTTCATTTTCTTTTCAGAATGCTGGCGTGGGGACAGTGGGGATAAATATATGATAATTTGTTAGGAGAACATATACTACCATAAAGTGAGGTTGCTGCTAGCTTCATTATGACTTGAATTCATGCTAGGTAACATTGGCTGTAACGATCATGTCACTGCAAGTAATTGAACCGATTATAATTTCCAAGTCCCAATAAGAAATTTGGCCTCACGTTTTTCTTTTTATAGAATGGGTTCATTGAGATTATATAGCTAAAAGAATGGTACGTGATATTTAAAGTGCAGCCTGTGTTCTGATGCCTTTGTACGTGATATTTAAAGTGTAGCCTGTGTTCTGATGCCTTTGTCATCCCATGTAGATTCCATCTCTATAAATGGCATATTCTTGTGTTGATATTAATCTATTGTCATTTTTTGTAGGTAAAGGAAATTGCTACTCACACAGCAACTATCAACGACATCAATTTTTCAGATGGCGAATATATAGGCAGCTGCTCAGATGATTGCACAGTAGTAATAAGCAGCCTCTTCACTAATGATAGATTGAAGTTTGAGTACGATCGCCCGATGAAAACAATTGCTTTAGACCCTAATTAATTTTGTCATTAATTTTATGCGCTCATGAAATGATGAAAAACTAGATCCACCAGTTTGCCAGGTGAGTATTCTCTATTATATATTTTTAGATACTTTCCACATGAACCCTTCATAATAATGATATATATTGCACATGCTGGATGGTTACAAACAGAGAAAGTAATTTTTGGTAAACCTGCTGAAGTACTGTGGGAACGATCTGAAGACAACATCCCACATGTTATACGAGAATTTCTTAAAGGTCTCAGAGAATATATAGTTTACTAAGAGATAATTAGTTGTGGCCTTAATTATAGCTTGTTTTAAAACCCATTTCAAGTCGAGGTTGATTTGTAATATTCTAAAACATTATCAGACTTTTTTGTATACACGTGAATTCTCACGTGCATGCTTAGCAGTGCTCTTGTCGTGCTTTTGAGTTCCATTAGAAATTTAGAACTCTTTGATTGCATATTCTGTGTATATATTTTTAACTATACCTTGCCCATGTTGTGATTGATCTGAATAAATTAATCCTGCTATCCTGCCATGATTACTCATGTAATCTTCACTACCTTTTGCAGGCTTTGCTTAAGTGTGAGTACATATATGTGATTATGAACCGCTAATATAAAAGAAAGGTTTTGGTTCTTATGAGTCCGATTTGTTATCAGAGAATAGATAGTTTAATAAGAGATAACTGGTTGTGACATTATTATTTTTATACCATATGACGTTGAATTATAACTTCTTTTGAAACTCGATTCAAGTCAAGATTAATTTATAATATTTTGAAACATATCACTCTCTTTTATATACATGTGAATTTTCACGTGCACGCTTACTAGCGTGTATAAGTCGGAGAACGCGTGCGCGCCAACCGTTGCCGGTTGGTGGCAGACCGTCGCGCCCGATCTAGCGGGCGCCTTGCCGCGACGGCGCAACTCCTCCAAACTCCCACCCTTTCCTGCGCTATATAAGCCTGCACACCAGTGCGCAACACTTATCCAACACTTTCCACAGCACGTCATCGTGTTTGCAAGTGTCTTCTGCAATGGCCAGCGGCAGCCGCGGTGGTAACTTCCAGGCCGGCGCCAGGGGCGAGCAACCGCTGCGCGGAAGTGAGACCGGCCGCCATGAGATGCACCGCTGGCCAACTGGCCAAGCGACCTTGTTTACTTGGTTATATTCGTAACTGCTTTACGATGCAAGGTTGATCTAACAAGCATGACCTTTCAGAAAGTAGGTGACACGAAGTCTCAGCGTCGCGGCTGCGAGACGAACAATTGCCAACGGTGCTACGTGAGCTAAAGATTGCTGCTGCCTCCGGTATGGCCAATGTGGTGGAAGAGGAGGAGGGGGGAGGAAGAAGAGGTGGATAATGACAAAGTGATCGTGGGAATAATGGCGTATCGGGAAAGAATATTCCTACTAAGTTTAATTGAACATGCTCGGGAAAGTACTTTCTAAATTAATGTGAACTATACTTCATTGCTTATGTAATAGTGCAGACTAATTATATTAATAATATTTTCGATCATGTCTATCTTCTACATATCTAAGTGGATCTGATCTTGCCTCATCACCCTCATCGATGATTTTATCACTATGCATGTGGCCAGGTGACGTGCCACGAATTTATTGTTGCAAATGAATGTTCATGCCCATGTGCCAAAGTCTTCATGCTCCGTGTCACACTATATATCATTTTAAATATTTATATAATTTTTAAGGTTACATTTTGATCATCAATTATTATAACATTATATTTATTTAAGTAAATTATTTTTAAAATATTTTTCCTGATGGGTTTAGTTCTATCAATTATTTGATGTTTTCAGATAGAGGCAATTTTTTAAATATAGATGGTCAAACTTTTAAATGACATATATATTGTGACACTCGAGATTCTGATTGATAATTATTTCACTACACACGTTATGTACCAAGATTCTTGCAAATGAATGTATAAATGAATCGCATAATATTTATTCCCAACTTCATAAAAAAAATTGGTAGGGATGTTGTCAGCAGATATAAGGCCTTGTTTAGTTAGGTTTTTCAAGAACATTCCACTGAAAAAGTTACAGCCCAGTCAAACAATTAGCTTTGGAGCAACTTTTGCCAACAGTAGTTGCAGGCTTTGTAGTGTAAATTCAGCTATTTGGAAAAGCTACATTTCCTTAGTTTTTTGCAAAATGTTGTAGATGGTTTGGATCGATCCAAAACCATAATTCACTTTCCCACTGCCACAGTAGTTTTTTCAAACAGCTAGTTGATAGTAGCTTTGTCAACAGCCATAGCCTAACCAAATAGGCCCTAAGTCTATTGCCACTTACTGGTTGTGTAACTCGCATTTTTAAATTTTGAACACTTTCACTTCATGGGTACCATGGTGATTGTGGAAATTGAGAAATAATTTGCACTTCCAAAAACTTTAATGGTCTGGTATGCAGGTATTTTGGCAGAACTGGAAGCTATTATGTCGAGCCTAAAAGCTTGCACTGATGGAGGAAAAGCTACTAACTTTGGAAGTCAAGATACTAGAGAAAACGCAACTTCCCTGGCGTCGAAGAAACAGAGGACCAGCGAGGTGCGCCCACTACCTAGGAAGAATTCATCATTCCCTGGTGCCAAGGCTAGAAACGAGCTGAGCTGAGCCAACTCACGGCTGGGCTCGTCCAGGCTCGGGAGAAGCCGAGCAGAGCTTGGCTCGGCTCGCCCGCACCAACAGTCAAGGAAGGAACTTGGCTTGGGCTCGGTCCAAGCTCGCGCCGGCTCGGACTGCCTCGTGAGCTAGGCCTCCATTAGAGCCGGCCCACTCGATCCTGACCCGCACTCCTCTCCTCCTTCGAACCGGTGGACCCACGCTCCCTCTCACTCGTGATTAAGGTTAGGGTGCGTGCGTGTAACACCCCAATTTTCCGAAACCTAAAAATTAGGGCTAACAAAAACTTTTGCTAATAAAAACTTTTGCTAATAAAATCAACTAAAGTGCATCTTGTCAAAACCTGAATGAACTATGTACCAAAATGTGAATATCTCTCCTCCTAATTCCTCAATCTCTGTTTCGTCGAAGCTCTGTCCGGCAAGGTATTCAAGTCTTGCCTTACACCTTGTCTCCATGCGGGGCTATTCGTCCTTGCATCCCGCCACGAACACACCTTCGGCATCCCTCCCCCTTCTATCTAGCCAGTGTAACCTAGACCAACATCTGCAGCTAAGTACCCACACGATACTTTTGCGAAATTTAAACATATATATGTCATGAACCTTTTCCGAATGACCTGATATTCTACCATCTATTTCGGCATGTCCTATCATGAGTATGTGCACATATATACTGCGTTTATATATATGCACATACGCCAAAACCCTGACCCCTTCTTCCCAAGCTACAAATCAAAACCCTAATTCATCGCTCGACCCCGCTACCATCCTATGCATATATATGTGTATACTAGTGACATTCCTCAAACTTTAGCCCACCCTGGCCTCCTATATCTACTCTGAGTTAGTCGTCATCCCATATATGCTAAAATTTTCCAAGTGTATGTATGCACATACACTCCTAACTCTATCTCAATTTCCATCATACATGAGTGAAATCTAAAGCCCTAGCTTCTTGTCCCCTCCCGGCATTTCTTGTTGAATCCTGACTATTAAAACCATGACGATTCCATTGTAACCTCGTCATCCCCTGATATACTTACCAGGGTGATCTCTTTTCCCCTCTCGACACCGGTGTCCGGACCTCTATCTCGTTTATCTTTTCCCAAACTCCAACTTGCGTCCCTTGACGTAAGGATAACTCTTTCTACCTCGTCCCTGCTGGCTACTTGCTTCGCCATATACGCACATAAACGCAAAACCCTCAACTCTTCGTTCGGCTCAGCTCTACCACAACTCCATGCATACATATATGGATATATCAGCGGCAGCATTCAAACTCCATCTCACCGTAACCTCGCATGTCCATTCCATCCACATGCAAACCACATATATGCAAAAATATTCAAATGCATGCGGGCACATACACTCCCAATCTTGGTTTACTCTTCTCGGTAAAATCCTTTTACCACATGACCAAGAAGATATCTTCAGCCACTCTACCATTCTTTTGTAACAAGATATGTATACATATATTTTTCACCCTCATCCCTTCCACTTACCATGTCACCTTTTATCTTACTACGTGGTAAGACCTTAGATAACTACTTCGCCATGTTTAGCCACGTCTCCGTAAATCTTCGCAAAACTTCAGAAACATCCTGAGACCCTCCCCAACATATTTCCATAAAAATACCTTGAGATCCCGTGCAAATACTTCAAACCATTTCACGTTTGAGTTTGAATCAAATAATGTGCCCTAATTCTTTTCCTCTCTCAATACTCGAGCAAAATTCTAAGCTTATATTTTATATTCATCCTAGACTCGATTTGCTCCTTGTAAATTATTGTGTCATACCAGATAATCCTCAGGCCTATCAGACACTATATGTGTCGATGGGAATAAGCACAAATAGGACTCAACCTCATTGCACCGACCAGCGCCTTGCCTCACCCCCGTCTCATTTTTTCCTCTGACTTATATTAATGTCCAGCACTTTCCTTTCCGCCAACACATTGCCGCACACTACAAGTCCCCTGTGCTCTTTTTCTCTACTCCCCCTAAAACCAAACCAGCACTCAATCCCTTTCCCCGCTGCCCCTTTTATTTCTACAGCACGCTAGCTACCCCATATTCCTCACTGCCACACTCCAAGCCACCATGTGCAGCAGCCCCTTTTCTCCTGCCATGCATGTACTGCCCGTATGCTTTTTCTTTACACCAACACCTGCTAAGTCATCTGCTCCATCACTTCCTTTATCATCCCTACTTTTTTTCCCTGAGCAGTTCTACACGCCAAGCAAACCAGCAACACCAGCAGCTCTTCTCCCACCCCATTTTCTTCTACCTCCCCAAGCCAAGCGAGCTACCACCTTAGTTCCCTTCGGTAGCTCTATCCACTGCCCCAACTGCTACTTCTCCAGCAAGCTGAGCTCCAAATCTCCTCCTTCCCCAACTAGTCAAAGCTCCTAGCAACCTGAGCAGCCCAAGCAGCCGAGCTACTCCCCTCACTGCCGAGCTCTTTTTCTTTCTCATCTCCATCCCGAGCTCAAGCCACTCCTCTCTAACTTCCCAAGCTCGGTCTACCTCCTCCACCCATCTTCTACCTTGATTCCAAACCAGAGCTCCAACTCAAGCTGAGCACCTTTGCTTCCCCCTGCCGCCACTGGTGAAGACCCCTCTACCGCTGCTCCCCTTCCCGCATCTTGCTACCCGCCGCTGAGCTCGCCAAACGCTGTCGCAGCTAGCTGGAACCGGCCACTTTCTCTACCGCGGCAGCTCAAGACTGCTACCGCTGCCAGCCCCTCTTTGCCCACGCGCTGTCGCGGCAGTCCTCGGCAGCTGCCGCTACACCTTGCCCCTGCCGCGGCAGCACACGGCAGCTGCCGCTGCTACCTACTCCTGCCGCGGCAACCTACCAGCCTGCCGCGACAACCTCCTCCCCACCGCGGCAGCCCGCGGCAACACCTCGGCAACCCTCTCTCCACCGTAACAACCTTCTCCCACCACGGCAAGGAGCTACCACGCATTTCTGAGCTCCCTCTCCTACTGCTCTTTCTCCTGGGTTAGCCCATGCCGAGTAGCTCCCCTTCTTCACCAACGCCACCGAACTTCATCTCCCCGTTGCTTCCCCTCTACTCTTCTTCTCCTACTGCAGCTCAAGCCGAGCAATTCCCCCTTGCATGCCCAAACTGAAATCGATTTTTTCCTTACTGTTCTTCTTCAAGCTCCTTCCTCAAATACCAATCCCGAGCCTCTCACCCCTCAACTCTTTCCCAACTCCTTCTCTCCATCCCTATTGGAGCTATTCCCCAAGCTACCGTAGGCCATCCCCATTGATCCTAGCACAAAGCTACTCCGCTGCAACCACTCTCTTCAAATCCCCGAGCTCTTCTCCATCGCCCATCTACTCCCCTATCCTCTCTCTGATTAACCCTAATCGTATGAGCTGAGGACTCACCTAACCGCTAACCAAGTACTTGCGTACTAAGCATAAGACCAAGCCGAAGATTACAGTCAAACAAGGCCCCCAGCCCAAAAGATGAAAACATCCTCTTCTAATGCGTTTTCCTCTCTGGAAGGCGTCTTCCTATTTACCTCCTCCTCATCTTATGCGTTCTCCTACAAAAGGCGTAATCCTCTCTGCAGTCCATGTATAGCTATTTCCTAGCACCGAAGTTTCCGCAGTACGTCTTCGACGTCATCACACCCCTCGCCCATTTTCTTTTTCTGTAACAGATTTTGAAAGCCTATATCTCATTCCTTTCAACTCCAATGAACTTAATTCTTTTTCCATACTTAAATAAAATCAAAATCTATCTGTCAGTACAGATTTCCTAATTTTTGAAATTACTTAAGATTCAACTTCGAACATTCAGATATGAATGTCTTAAATATATATATCTTCTCTGAACTAGTCTTAATTAAATTAATTCCTCCTTCCAAAACCCCTGAAATTCAATTCAACACTTCGAATCCAGTAGTGCTATGTAGTTTAAAGCTTTAATTCCCTAAAAGGATATAAAACCCTAAATATGTCATATCTCCCAACTGATTAAGTCCTAGTAAAGTTACTCCTAAAAAGCCTTGTTAATAAGGTTTCCAGAACATATCAATGTTCAAGCCTACCCTTTTGACCTAATTAAAATATGAGAGCCAAGAACATTTAAGTCCTGGGACCATAGATTTAAAGTTTGTGATTGTATGTGTGATCTTATTGGATTTTTCCTCGCGCTGTTGTTGATTCGCTGCTTTTCCGGCGTGTAGATAAGATATAGCGAAACCGCGATGGAAGGAACTAAGGCGTTGTCGTACCAAGTGCGAATCTCAGGCAAAGGCCAACATTTGCCAGGCAAGCTCTCCACCCTTGATCATGTTGAATCCCAAGATTACGAAATATTATTTTGTTTACGAAACATGCATGCTATGTTCTACAACCTGTTATTTTATGTAGAGAAGTTATATCCGATGCTTAGAAAATCCTAGTTCGACCCTGAACTCCTTGCCACCCTAAGGACTACGTATTCTAGAAAAGTTACCGGAAACCTAGGGTAGAGTATGTATGTGTGCTTAGCCCTGCGGTAGCAAAGTTAGGTTTTCAAAATAAAAGGAGGATTACTCCCCTATTTCATGTGGCAAAAGTTTGAAAACGGACCACCATGTCCGAAGGTGTATGAAGGTAGTATATCCATGGGTTGGGATATTTTACCGTAAAAAGGGTTTTGTGAAACCAAAACGAAAATGGAGAAGATTTTGATCCGGGTTGGAAATGAAGGGTGAAAGCAGGAAGCTTGTTAAATGTGAGGTAATGCCCGGCGTGGTTCTCGCAGCCCGTTTATGGGTGAGGGGTGAAGTCCCTCTCGGATCGCATAAGGACCGATCTTAAGTGCCGTTTGGCCAAGTCTTACCGTACGTCCACATGTCCTTTATGGGAAGGACTTGATCTAGTACCTGGTCTAAACTAGCATGAACCCGTAGGCAGTGAGCAGTGTGCAGATGTGTAGAGAAAAGTTTCCGCGGGAAAGCGATGGCTTGTTCGCCACAAAGTTGGAACACCAACCTCCTTGTAGTGATGATACTGACTCAAGCCAGGTGTGGAACATGTCCTTCTGGCGGGTTCATGGCTGGGTTTACTCCGGTGAAGAGTCTCGTTGTACTAGCTCTGGTAGTATATGGGGCCCAGTGTACCCAGGGTGAACTACATCGTGTGGGTAAAGCCATACTACCTCTGCAGAGGGTCAAAACTATTCGAATAGCCGTGTCCACGGTGAAGGACGAAGTTGGTTGGGCCACACTAAAGTAGACTGACTTTCAAAGTCAAAAATGGGTTATGGGTTTAAGGACGCGATCCGTCGTGTTCGCAGGGTGACTCGAAAGATCCCCGTTGTAGCGGGAGGAGTGAAGAAAAGGGTTCCCGTTGGAGCAGGCAACCGTCGATATCCCCGTCGTAGCAGGTGAGCATATGTCTCCCCGTTCAAGCGCGTGATTACCAGGCTTTTCTATTGTAGCAGAAAGCACCAAGATGATCTTCCCGTTGTAGCGGGAACAACGATGAAAACAGGTACCTCGTCTCGACGCACCGAGACAACTTTTGAAAACTGCTTTTAATATCTATTTACTTATTTCAAATGCAAACTTACTTTCTCACACAACATGAAACATAGGCTAGAGCCCAATTCTTGTAATACCCGTGCATGCATATCTTTGTGAAAATCTCCCTGGCGGAGAGTTTGCGAGTACATTCAATGTACTCACCTGGCTTGTTGATTTGGCCAGACAGAAGGGCAACCGCTTGAGAGCAACATTGGTGTCCGCAAAAACTAGGGTGAACCCCCAGTCAGTTGCCTGTCGGGAATGGCATATTGATGGGCCTCCACCGTTTGATTTCCACTGCAAGATTTTTAGCCGTTGGGCTAAAGGTATAAGTTTTCGATCTCGATGATCGGTTATATATCTTATTCTATTAAGTGCGTGTATGACCTTGATATACAGGTTAACTTGTGTGTACCGGCTACTGATCATGGGACTGGTATAGTAAACACAAGGGTTTATTCGGCCTTAAAACCGGGTACGCCACAGTGCGCCACCACCGCTCCTCCACCGACTGCCGGACACCACCGCTCCTCCCCTGGATGCCGCTGCTCCCATCGTGCCTCCAGTAGCCATAGCTCCACTGACAGTCGCTACTCCGCCCCACCAACAATCACTACTGCTCCACCAGTGTAGCAGCTCCTCTGCCGATCGTTGGACGCTGTCCTCGTGAACTCCCCACTGTTTCTACCCGACCACCACTCCCCACTCTGGCCACCCCCCTTGACACAGCGGACGAGTGACGAGATGACCACCTCTTAGGAAACTGGACGTGATCTCATGTGGAGCCCCCCTACCCCTGCATTGCACCGATAGAGATCCGGGTTCTCATTGGTAAGCCGCTACCCCCGAATTCCCCTAATCTACAAGTGATTTACCCGGATTCGTGTCCAATTCCTACTCGCCATTTGAGATATCTGTCTCGTTACTAGACTGCGTGCTTGATTTTGTAGTTGAGCTGTGGCTTTTGATCCTTCCTTGCCCCCAAATGGTTAGGACGCTTGGAGCGGAAACCTCCCCAGTTTGAGAATTTACATGTGTTTGGGGGTACAAAATGATATGTTGTAATTTGTTTCATAGTAACCAGTTGAACAATGAAATCTCGATACCTTGCTCCACGAGAAAGGCAGATGTTTTGCATCCTGGATGGTATTGAAGCTAAGGATCAACCAATAGACTGGACAATGTCATCAACTACATTTGCAATCATGCATTTTGTTCTCTATGTTTCGAAGAAGTGTCTAGTTGTTCTTCCTGTTGCAACTTAAGAAAAAATATTAAATGATGTGTAGACCTATACCGAATGAGCTCTAAGAACGTAAGCTACTTTCCATTAATATGCTATAAGGTCATATGATCTCACATAACCCAAAGTGGATCTCTGCAGTTCTTTTAACATGATTTTGGAACTCTTGGTTAGTCTCTTCTAGTTTACATGTTACAGCGCAATATTTAACTGTTTTAACCATATGTGCAGCACCTTATGTGATAGCATCCATGTAGTTTATCTTAAAAATTATGATGTAAAACTAGAGAACAATGCTCCTTCATGGTTAGTGTCCCTCTAAAGAGTAACAGGAACCAGCAGCAAGAATATTTGTCATATTTTTGGAGCATGGATTGTTGCTTGCTGGGTTCTAACATTACTGGAAGAAAAAATATACCACAGTTTTGCCAATTTGTTTCTTAATTCATTTTGTGCTTTGTGGAATTAGTAATACACTATAAAGCTGTATTACTATTTCGAAAAGTAGACAACATGATTGCCTAGTTAAGTATGATTCATTGCTTGGTCGATTGTTCATCTGCTTGACATGTCTATGGACCATTGGCTTTTATAGTTGTGTAGGATATTGTGCTACTTGCCATGTGGATGCCACCACTACTCAGCCCCCGTCATGGACCCAGAGCGGCAACCCAGCAAAGGGTTACGGGCACTCCTATGTTGAGGAAAGGGAGGCCACCGCTGGCAGCCATGCTGCGCATGCCGCGAAGGCCGGTGCAACACGGCTACCTAGGTTGGGCATGGTCGCTGCTGTTGCATGGGCTTCACCTTTTGAGACACTGGCTTCTTCTCCACCACGGATAGTATAGCAATTTTTTCTTTCTTTGTATGTGATCGTTGATTTGTATAAATAAATCAATATTGTTCATGTGCATAATTGTTGTATGTGTGGTATTGTTGAATTATTGTATTGTTGAAATTAAATTATTCTATTGCTATATTTTTCAAGACGCGATGACGTTTGCTTTCTTTTAATTTTCAACCGGTGTACAAGGACGATGATGAAGGAAATTCCTTTGATAGGAATGACAAGTCTAAGGAAGACATGGGAATGCACGACGATCCAAAGATAGAGGGAGAATATAATGATGTTTCTAATGATGAGAATTCTGGGGATGCTAATTTTCGGTACCTCAAAGAAGAAGAAAACGACAAAGGGGGGTAAAAAGGTCGAGCGGAAGGGTTCTGTTCAAGTTCAATCGAGCGGTAAGCAAACTTCAAATGTTTGGAACTACTTTGAGAAGGTCTCATTGCCATCCACGAAGGAGAAAGGTGTAATGATCCTAATGACCAGGTTCTTGTTCTGCCAGAAATTCTACTCTTACACACAAAGAGGTTGTACTTACTATCTTGGGAGGCACAAGAGGGCATGTGCAGCATACAAGATCATGATGGCAAAAAAGGAAAATCAAGCTATTCTCAATTTTTCTCCATCAAATGCAGGTAATTGTAGGATTTTTATTGTGCATTCTCCTAGTTAGTATTGTCACGAGCAAACTCGGAAGTACTTGCTAAGATGATCATAGTTCATGAGTATCCATTTACGATGAGAGAGCACACATGATTCAACATCTTGATGAAGTACTTAAATCCTTCTTATCAGTTTTTGGTAGAAAAACCAGAAGAAGTGAATGCCTGAAGGAATTTAAATCTGAGAGAGAAATAGTCATGAAGAGCCTCAAAGGCATTGACACCATAGCTTTAACCACTGATTTGTGGACATCCAAACAATCACTTTGCTTTATGTGTTTACTTGCACACTATGTTGATTATTCCAATGTTGTGTGCTAAATTTTTTTGAGTTAGACCCTCCACATACTGGTCATGTGATAGCTCAAGCTATGTTTAAATATGTAGCTATACAGAAGATAGAAGATTATCTCAATCACTCTAGATAATGCATCTAACATTGATATAGTTGTCTGGGCTTTGAAGGCTAAGTTTGCTGCTAGAGGCTCAACTTATTTCATTCCAAACTATTTCCATGTTCATTGTTGTTCTCATATGATTAATTTGGTATTGAATTATGGGATAGCAAGCATATCACATTGGATAACCAATGTTAGAGAATATGTGAAGTACATAAAGAAATCTCCATCTCGCTTGTAGAAGTTCATTAAAATTTATATATCTCTTGCATTTCTCTACTACTATAGTGTACCAAATTTGAACTTTTGAATTTGCATCCCTTTTCTCTCTCCTCATATGATCCAGAAATCAATATAAACCGTTGATTCAGCTCTCTATGCTTTTGATCTACGGTCGGATGCTTGCTAGAGTGAATCCGACAACATGGATGTCTCGGATTCGTGGTCGTCCCAGCGCGCGCTAGTTTTGGGCTTCTTCTCCGTGTTCGCGAATAGCAGAAGACCCTAGAACCAATCGGAAATATCACCGCTGTTCCCCGCTCCCGCCATCGCCACTCCCGCCATCACCGCTCCCCACTCCCTCCGTCGCCACTCTCGGCGCCTGCCGCTGCTCCCCGCGCCCACCGCTGCCTCCCATCACCACCGAGGCGACCGCCGCTCCTCCCCGCGCCCACCATCGCCGCTCCCCGCGCCCGCCGCTACTCCCTGCGCCCGCCATCACCGCTCCTCGCTCCCTCCGTCGCCACTCTCGGCGCCCGCCACTGCTCCCCGCGCCCGCCATCGCCACTCCCCGCTCCCTCCGTCGCTGCTCTCGGCGCCCGCCGCTGCTCCCCGCGCCCGCCGTGGCCTCCCATCACCACCAAGGCGACCGCCGCTCCTCCCGCTCCTGGGCGCCCATCACCGGCTGCACCGCTCCCGGTGCCCCCGGCCGCCGGCGCTCCCCGCGCCCCCCCGCTTCCCATCGCCACCGCGGCGGACGCTGCTCTCCGCGCCCCTCGCTACCCTTTCAACCAATGCCCTACGTGCCCTCTGCACGGGCTGCGGCAAGCAGCTCATCCCCAACCGTGCCGCTCCCTGCTCACACTGCCGGCCCCGATCAACCAAAGTCAAGCATAGATTTCAGAGAGGTAACATAGTATTTCTGAAATATGAAAGTATGAAGAGGTAGAGATGTTCTTTGATGATTTGATGATTTGCTAGATCTTTTCTGTATCCAAGGATTTACTTTTTCAATCTAAGAGGAACAAAATAATAATATATAAATTACACTTGATATTCTGACCACTAAGTGTTTGTGTTTATGTCCACAAAACTTTTGAATCTAAGAGAACTAGCAAACTGCCATAACATATATATATATATATATATATATATATATATATATATATACATACATACATACATAGCAGAATTGGAAGATCCAATAACCTTCTGAAACCGCTCTGTTTCACCATGTCTTGACACCTTAAATATTTGCAATATGTCAATGGTATAACCCGAGTGTGTTCTGCCATGTGTATTCGTCAAATATTGCAGGAAAAAATAATTAGTCTTTGTTGTCTGTTTCATATTTTCTTGGACTGTATCAACTTGTTGGGTACATTTTTTGAGTAAAATTGGTCTAAATGGCTCATTTCTGCTGGTATGCAGCTCAGCTATTAGATGTTAATGGTGAATCGAAGATAGTACTTATTCCTATTGTAGTTGTTGTAAGTTCGCATCCATTCTCATGACTTGAGCATTTATCTCTTTGTTGTCTGCAATGCATTTTTAGAAAAAATATGTTGCATTTGTTCCTCAGTTACCCATCATCTTGAGTTGACATTTTTGTCAGATTATGCCAGACATGTTATTTCTTATTCTTTATATAAAATGCATACTATGTTTAAAATTGTTTGATTGATGACTAGAGAAACGTAGGTGCTTGAAAGAACAAGATGCCACAATCCAAGGAATAATTGAAAAAGATAATAAAAATCAAGCAGAGAAAGATCCAAACATTATATCACTGGCCTTAGTACTCTTGTCTATCTATCTAATCTAAGAAGTTGATGCAGAATTGCATCCCAGCATATTAAAAAAATATTAACAGTCAAACTAAAATTTCAAATGGGTGGTATGAGCTTGTGAAAGAACAAATCAGAGTGCAAAAACAGTTGTGGCTGAGAGGGGATGAGAACAAAACTAACATTTGATGATAATCCAGTTCCTCAAATTTATTATATACATATTTTGAATGGCAAGCTCATGGTTTATATGTCAAGTACTTTGAAATAGATTTTTTTTGTCAAATAGTTGGAGGCGACTTAGACTTGCCGTCTTTATAGTGCTGAATGTTTTTGCTATACATCTACTGAATCGAAATCTTAGATGGATCTTTCTTTTCTCTACATATAATGCAGCACTTTACCGGAATCATGTATCGTCAGTCTACAAAGGAACGAAAGGAAAATTCAAGTGATCATACAACAAGATCCACCATATTACAAGCACGAACTCCTTTTCAGGATATTACAAATGTCGTTGGCTCAAAGAGATTATCAAGAGGGAAACAAGGTATACATCTTCTTCTATATACTACTGCTACTACTGCTACTAGGTGTCTTTGCCTATTTGATTCATGTTATATGATCTCTCATTTGTTAAGATTGATATGCTAATAGACCTTAGTGTTTATAGACCCAGCCCAATAAAAACTTTCTCTGGATGTTCAATCCTATAGCAGCCCAAAGTTGTCTTGAACCATCCATTTCACTCAATCCATCTGATGTTAGGTATTATACCCAAATGCTTTTGAGCATAAGCGTTATCATGATCGGGAAAGATATTTGGGGATGACTCAAGAACAGCGCACTGCCTACCTACAAAGAAACCGTGAATACAAACGGAGGAGGCGAAATCATAGTGAAAGTAGTGATAGTTTGCAATCTGGAATGAGCCAAAACGACAGGTACCAGTGACAACATGCACACATCAACTGATGACAATACAAGGACAGAAGGTACATTTTAATGCGAGATATAAATTTTTGTCTTATCTATTTATTTAAAAAATATTAACACAAATTGTATGATGTGCTTACAATTACCTTGGAGGCCAGTAAATAAAGTCCATGGTAGCATGTTTATCTCCAAAACATATGTTTCTCTTTAATTAATTATAACACAGGCATTTCTTCTGAACACAGTGGCCACAACTGGAAGTTTAAACTTGTCTCCATCTAAGACCCTTCAAGAGAACACAATCAGTCTAGATATTGAAAGTCAGATCATGATCACATATCTACATCATCACATAACGATCCATCTGACATAGCTACATCACATAACGAATCAACAAGTACTGGTCAACAAAAGCGGATAACAACATCCTTTGACAAGGGCTGTGAATACAAGAGAAGAAGAATGTCTAATGAGGCAAGTTGTAGTAGTACTGCAGAAGAAACAGATCAATCTGCTGGGGCATCAACATCTACTGTTCAATATAAGCGAACGAAGGCACACTTGGACAGGACCAGCAAGTTCAACATACAAAGAATGTCTGACGCGGCATGTTGTAGTTCTATGCAAGACAAAGATGAATGTAGCAGTATCTTTGGGAGGATATAAAACAAATAAAACTCTGGCACAATATGAGAGCACAATCTGATCCATGGTTCTCTGATTTTCTCTTGAGAATTGGCAACGGTACTTAAGAATCAATTGGTGAAGACTTTGTGCGCCTACCTGAAGAGATAGTTATAGGATACACAAATTCAGAAGCCTCAATTAATAAGTTGATCAATGATGTCTTTCCTTCACTTGACCATAGTGGAAGATTACCATCTTATATAAGCGCTCGCGCCATTCTTTCCACTAAAAATGAATATGTGGATGAATTAAATGCGATGCTTATAGACAAATTTCCTGGAGAAGAAAAAATCTACTACAGTTTTGATTCAGCAGAGGATGATACACACAATCACTACGCACCAGAATTCCTAATTTCTCTCACACCTAATGGTCTGCCTCCACATGTTCTCATATTGAAGATCAATTGTCCTGTGGTGTTGCTTCGGAATTTAGATCCTTCTAACGGATTATGCAATGGCACAAGGCTTATTATTAAGGCATTTCAAGATAATGCCATTGATGCAGAAATTATTGGAGGACAACATGCTGGAAAGCGAGTATTCCTTCCACGAATTCCTTTGTACCCTTCTGAAGATGATGTACTTCCATTTAAATTTAAAAGAAAGCAATTTCCAATTCGTCTTAGCTTTGCAATGACAATTAATAAAGCTCAAGGTCAAACCATTCCAAATGTTGGCATCTACCTTCCAGAACCTGTGTTCTCTCATGGTCAACTGTATGTTGCTTTATCTAGAGGAATATCAAGGCAAACAACAAGAATACTTGCCAAGCCAAATAAGGATATTGACCCATCAGGAAAAAGTACCAAAAATATTGTCTATAAGGATGTTTTGATATGATAAATGTACGTAATGCAACACTGTCCTTTGTTTCATGTATATGAGCATGCTCTATTTTTTGTCAAATTATTACATCTAACTATCTAAGATCAAACTTTGTGTTGACCTAGAGAAGAGACATTAGAATATGTGCTACTACATGTACTAGCAATGATTTATGTACATTTTGATGGACCAAAGAGATGAACCAAGACTCATCATCTTGTGTGTTATAACCATCTTTGCTAAATATCTATTCCTCATTTTTTATACCTCACAGCCTGCAGTTTCCATTGGCAAGAGGTTTCAACATCTTTTTTTTGGTTCTGCAGGACAATATTATCACCAATTGCCAGAGAATTGTTGATTGGCTGGCCAGGAGCTTCAAAAATGATGAGGGTATTGACCTATTAAAAGACAAGCAAGCTCTGAAGTGACTTACAGAAGCAACTGAGAAGGCAAAGATGGAATTATCATCATTGACCCAAACAAATATTAGGTTAGTCTGCTCGGTCTCCACATTTTGGTGACAACATTGTGCCTTTACCTGCTCACTTTATTCTAACTTGTTTTAATTTTTTCACCTTACCTTTTATCACAGGTACTGCTGATGGGCCCAATCATATTGAGACAACAGTTACAAGGGCGAAGTTTGAGGAGCTATACTCAGATCTTCTTGACAGGTCCAGTATCACGGAACATGTTAATGTTTAGATGAAAGCATATGTGTGCATGGTTGTACTTCTTTTTACATGCTTCTGACAGTATTAAAACAGCGAGCAGATAATAATATTAGGGTGGTTGTTATTAGATAATTCAGAACATACTACATGGCATTTGTATATTTGTTAATTATACAATAGATGGAGGACATCTTCTTCTGGCTTTATTTGAAATGATTGTCTAATAGACCAATTAATTTGCAGGAAACAGTATCAATATGTTTGGTGATAATGGAACCAAAGCATTCAGTTGAACTATCCAGGTATAACAATTTGTTGAATATCCTTTAGCACTAAATGAATCATGATTTTAATTCATTGTATAACATCAAGGAGATCTACAGGCATTAGGACAAGCAAAATCAAGCCCTAATGGAAAGATACCGACCAATGTCCCATGAGTTGCATAAAGTACAGGTGAGCTTTGTCAGTCTTTTAGTTTGCTCAGGTTCTCTTGATGAAGTATGAGAAAACTCTTTACCATTCCTCCATTGTCCTTTTGGCTGAAGTTTCCCTTTTTACCATGAGTCGTGCATTGCCATTTTTAGATGCCTGTTAGATTCGTTGTTGCTTTATAATCTTTCCTACTTTGTTCAGTTTTGTTCTAAGCTTCAGTACCATGCCTTTGAGGTCATTTCTCTACTCATGTTACAGCTTCCCACCCACATGTTCACAACCGAAAATTACTTAGTAGGCTTGCCTTCTGTTATTTCCAGGTTGAGACTAAGAGAACCATTCCAAAAGATGCTATGGACTCTAACCCTAAGGATTTCAAAGCAAAATCTCTACTACTATAGTACACCATTTTTTGAACATTTGAATTTACCATCCTCGCCTTGTTTACCCGCCACAGACCACATAGATTCAATTCTATCCATCAGTTTCTCCTCTTGACATCCACCATCCATTAAACACAAATCGACTCGATCGGACGGCTATTCTCACTTGGATTCGCCAGCCCCTTTTCACCGCCAGCGTACGAATTGCTCACCCCTTCTGGAATGCTCCTCAGTCCTTACCACCTCGAACAAAAGATGGAGAACCGCTCCACACCCCACCCCACCCTGCTACAGCTCCACCTCCATCTTCTTACTTTCACATATTCAAGATATTCAAGATTTTATATTATTTTGTAGGTATAGGTACAAACATAAAACATAAGGAATTCTTGTCAAGTAAAATGGAGGATCAGGTGGTGTTTTGCTATATGACCAGCTGCATCTATGTTTATTCAGGTGACTATAAAAATCAATCATGTGTTCATTTATTTACTTACTAGAATTAAACTTCGATTGAGGTACATCAGTTAGTATATTATCCTTTCATTGCTTCATTTTTGAGAACATACTATCTTCTTATTTAACATGTGGGTGATCATGATAAACCTGAGTGAGCAACACCGCTGACAAGTATGTTTGCAGTATTTTGGTAATCTGAATGTACTGCTATAGATAGAAGCCTTCTGATTTGTTTTAACATCAGAGTAGTGATCAATCAAATGAGTAGAGCTGCATAATTGAGCTATTTATTGTAGTGTTAGAAATGAAATAATTTCTTATCTGAAATGTTACAAGCTTCTTTTAGCCTTGGATAATATAAGGGATTATTGAGATTAAATAAGAAAATCGCTTTTACTTCACAGTTGCATATTTAGTTACTGGTTCATTGTCTCCTAACACCAATGCTATGAACTACAGGATCTAGAAGGAAATTTCCGTTGTCGCCCGTCAATTGTACACCATTTCTGTCTGCAGACTTGTTATTGAATTGCATATGCAGGCGACATTTTCAAAAGAGGCTGTGCATAAGAGTGAAGAGTGGTGATTGCAACATGCGCTCCAAATACGTATCACTAAAACGCTCCATTCTTTTTGTCGTATAATGGAGCAGGAGTAGTTTTTCTGTTGGATCAATCTCTTTTCCTTAGTGTTGCGGACAGTGAAATGCGCTTCAGATTTACCATTTGCACTCCCGTACCATTTTCTTCTGAAGAATTCATCATAACCTGTACAATAATAGATTGCCACTGGTAAATAATATATTAGCACACACTGTGTGGAAACTTGGGATAAATGTCATTGTATTGTCTATTATAGATGGCAATGACTTGAATTCATCAACGATATTGGCTGTCATAAACTATGCATATTCTGAAGGTGCTTTCTGACCAAGCCTATCACCAAATTGCATGCACCTCTTTGTCTAATCAATGAAGCCAATTAGCATACTGCCATATTTTGGCCGGCAAGTCTAAACTTCAAGTAAACGATTTGGAACATTTTGGTTTCTTCCGTAATCCAAAGGTGAAGAAAATTCATCCAATCATGAGAAGAAGAAATCAACAGGTAAAGCATTGGCACAACATAGTTTGGTTTCAGGGCACTGGGTCAAACAGAAAAGGCACCATGCATGCCTACGGAACAGACTCCTTACGAACAATGGTTGTAGCAATTAGCTCTTTTTCTATGAAGAATGTTACAGCTGTCATCGGGGTCGTCAGGGACACCAGTCACTGCTGCGGGGCATCACATGTTACCACCTGTTACTATTTGATAAACATCTAAAAAAATTTACTGTATAGCAAAGCCATTCTTTTAGTAAATTGGTCGTTACATGCTCTGTTTTAAGTACAAAATAAAGCTGTAAACATATCCCCCTAGGCATGGAATGGGCATTTTCAATTAATTACATGTTTCTATTTGATACTTGACGTGCAAAGCACGTGTAGTTTACTAGTACCATTAAAGAGGGACTAAGGGTCTGTTTGGTTGGGCTGTGGCTGTTGACGAAGCTGCTGTTGGCTGGCTGTCTGGAAAAACTACTGCGGCTGTGAGAAAATGAATATATGGCTTTCGATTGATCCAAACCATCTACAGCATTTTGGAAAATGAGCACTGAAGTTTCAGCACATTGTAAAAAGCTGACAGAAGGCAGTTTTTCCAAATAGCTGAATTTGCACTGCAAAGCTCACAACTACCATTAGCAAAAACTGCTGAAAAGTTGGCCATTTGGTTGGGCTGCAGCTTTTTTGAGTGAAAAGCTACTTAAAAGCCCAACCAAACACCTCCTAAAACTTGATGTGACCACAAGGTGGAATTCCACATACGGTATGTTGAAACATCCATTGCCTACAATGAAGCATTTCTGTCATATGATGATTCAGATGCAAACTACAAATGCAAGTCCACATGGGATGAATGGGCAATGATTGAAACAATTTAGCCAATACTTACATCTTTGACCGAAGTCACTACTACATTTTCAGCTTCCACATATCTCACTTCAAATATCTTTTATCCTCACATTATCAATGTCAATATTGCATTGAGAGTTGTTGCGCTTCTAGTATTGAAGACTATGAGCACTACAATGATGGAAAATTTCAACAAGTATTAGGAAGAAAAGAATAATGTCATGGTGCTTGCTACTATTCTTGACCTAAGGTACAAGATTAAATATATTGCATGGAGTTTTAAGAAGATCTATGAACAGAAGAAGGCTATGGCTGAGTATACGGATGTGAAGGAGTTAGAGAAGTTATATAAGAAGTACGGGATAGATCATAGACATGAGAATGCGGCTTCTCATAAATTTGGTGCATCATCATCTTCCACTATGGATACAAATAGCTCTTTACCCTCAAGCTTAAGTGAGTTTTAGTCGTCCTTGATTTCATCTTCTTTAGAGCCATCAAAGAGAGAGCGTCTCATTTATCTAGATGAGAAGAATGAGAGTTTGGCAAACAAAAGTTTTAATTTACTTGAGTGGTGGAAGTTGAATGCACATAGATATTCAATAGTGTCAAAGATTGCAAAGAACTTCTGGACTATACCAGTCATCTTCATGTCTTCAGAGTCCACTTTTAGCACCGGGGGTAGCGTTCTAAATGACTATCGAAGTTCTCTATGGCCGACTAATTAGAGGTGCCCATAGTGGATGAGAGCTACGATGTCTATGGTATGTTCATCATCAATGTTATAATTTACTTTATATCATGACTGTTATCTTTTGTCTATATCATGACTAACTCAATTAATATGAATTTATTTAGGAAGAAGATGATGAGGATGATGCCGAGCTCATTTCATTTCCAAAAAGCATGGTGGAGAGCAACTAGTAGGTGATATACTGCTAATACTACTAAGTCCACATATAGAATGTCTAAAATACTAAGTACATATATTGATATGCTCTTGTTTTGTTTGACATGTGATGAGACGGTGGCCCGATCTTTCAATGAGACAAAGGTAACTATCGATTTGGTGGAGTTTGACCTTGACGATCTGACTATACCGTACGCGACGATACAACTTAGCAATCGCTAAACCAACCTCCAATGCTTATTGACCTTGCTGTAGGCGCGATCAATAACCAAGATGTTATTCCTCTCAGCTAGGGCTTGTAGCTTTCCTAGCTGCGGCAGCGAAGTTAGGCGCAGCAGCAAGTTTTGCGGCGTGGCAGCGGATTGATGTTGCTGTGGAGGATGGATGCAGCAGCAAGATGATGGTGGCAGCGGAATAATGATGGTGGCAGCGGCAACACAAGGGTGGCAATAGCAAGATGAACTAGCCACGATCTACAACTATGACCGAGCAACTTGAGCTCTGATACCACTTGATGAGACGGTGGCCCGATCTTTCGATGAGACGAAGGTAACTATCGATTTGATGGAGTTTGACCTTGACGATCCGACTATACCGTACGCGACAATACGCCTTAGTAATCGCTAAACCAACCCCCGATGGTTATTGACCTTGCTATAGGCGCGATCAACCTGAACAACGAAGTTCAAGTTCCTGCAAGCAATCGAAGAACCAGCAAGAACTATGATAAATTACAATCTGAAATTGCGAGTATTAAATTGGCACAGGATAGAAGAAAGTGTATTGGGATTCCACTGGCGATCTAAACAAGGCGGTATTCCTACATAACTTGTAGATGCGATAATGTACCAGTAGCTAAACAACTCAATGAAACCCAAAAACTAAAGAGAGAATCCTAAGCGGTATATAAAGACAAGAGGTGATCTGTTACAGAGACAGTTTCGGATTGTTTTGGCTATTGCGATCGGCTCATAAGGAATTTGGATATGGGGTTGGACAGGTTGGAAAAAGCACGAGATAAGCTTTCTAGAGAGTCCAAGATCACCCAAATCGGAGTCCATATGCTCGAGATAAAGACGTTTTAAGTCAGAGCTATCTCAACAATTCAAATCAGAGTCCAGATCTTGTGGGACTCTATCTTTAGCTATTTGACGTAGCAAGACTCCTTGTACAGCACCAATTCATGTGGGACATCTTCATGGACACATGAACTTCATTCATTCATCTTCCCGAGAGCTTGAACTTGAATCATCGCTTGTTCTTGACGATCTTGACGAACCTCCGTTTGTTTTTTATAGCTTGAGCAGCGGATGTAGTTGAAGTAGTGGAAGTAGAAGTGGTAGCGGGTATATCCATGGGGGTCATGTCCTCATCAACATATCGGAAGATTGGTTTCATCCCTTAGGTTTGGATTTTGGAAGGATGGAGTAGGAGAATAGCAGAGCTTGGTATTGATAGTGGCATGACATGGTACCATTTTATGCTTTTGGATATTGAATTATTCATGTTCATGTTGAGAGTTTGATATATCCTGTTGCATGTATGAATGTTGTTGTAGAGACTTATTGAAATGTTCAATGCATACCCTTTTTTATGTTATATGTGCTTATGAATTGCATAATTGTTTAATGTATGCTTGTAAATTATTAGACTTTTTTATCAAAGTCAATGCAAAAAAATTATATGCAACGAGCCTCTGAGCGGTTCGCGAGTTTTTTTATTCGGCTTGACGAGCTTTACGAGCTAAGAAGGTTCGGGCTCGGCTCATTACGTCCCCGAGCCGAGTCGAGCCTCGAGTTTTCTGTCCACCCACAATCCGAACGATCCCACTACATCAGGACCCTTTCGACGTTGCACAAAAGCCATTATTTTACGTTCAGCTAGCACTAAAAAAGGCTACTCCTAGTAGAAGTGGTAGAATTAAACAAAGTATTTCTGCTGGAACAGCTATGTACGTTTTTGATTTTCTATTCACTCATGATCGGGCCTGACCTGGTCGACCCGATCAAACTATTTCACTTATGATCTGGCCTGGTTGACCCAATCATGATATTGAAGGATGGGACCTTTTCTCGAAAAACTCCGGATCCCGAGAAGTTTTGAAGATGGTGCTCCTGTTGGTGATTGGTTGTGCAGCGTTGAACCAGGGATAGACAGTACTAGCGGATGTGTTTCAGACATTACATGAAGTTGTATTACCTGGCTAAGGGTGTAGATGTTCTGGATGTCTATGTGTGCACACCGAACTATGTTGCTTCATTTTCATTTTAATGAGAATGGAGCAGGAGCTTGTGCCCTGACCTAAAAAACTTCATAAGAGAACCTACGTCTTAGTATGCAAATGTAGCAGAAGTTACATCTGTAATTTTTAATGTGCAATGCCGTAAAGCTGGAGAAGAGGGTAATAAAGTGAGGAAAAACATTACAAAATCAAATCAAAATTCTTAAAGAGTTTCAGCCAGAGAAAAAAACCGCCTTGATCCACAAATGAATATTGTAACTGATGAACATACAAACGAATTGCACAATATTTCATCTCAGCATCATAAAGAAACCTACAAAAATGTCTTAGAACGCAATGTGACAACTTACATCTGTACATTTTTAATATACAATGCCGGTTCACAACATCGTAATAAGGTGAAAGGTAAAAACATTACATTATCAAATCGAAATTCATAGAATTTCAACGAGAAAAAAAAATCTGCTTCTCCATAATTGAATCACCTGATTTCCTACTAACTTTGCATAGATGTTATAATTTCAGCTTGATCTTATCTGACCATTTGAATATATCAGAATAAACCTGATCACCACCAAGTTCCTCACCTGTTGCCCCAGCAGCAATCCTGATAATATCCTCCATTAAAGCAAAATTCCCCATAATATCAACGTGCGCACCACTCTGTGTGCCCCTGCCTTCCAGGAGATTTGAGGGTGGAGAATGACTATATTCTCTCACGTAAGTCTTGCTGCCAGAAGGGTTGAAGCGAGTTTTGCCACGCCATCCTTTGGCGCACATGTAGCCCGCACTTAGAACTGGTACAGTCTCATCGCCATTAGCCAAGTAAACGCCACCTTTCAAGCAACTATTCTCATCCCCACCCTCAGCTGAGGCATCTATCTGAAAGGGTATATAGCACTCTGCCTGTGGGGCTAACTTATAGACATATGCTCTTTCGGTAGGAATGCCTACTCCATACATTGAAAATATTTCCATTTCAGGTGCATTTGGTAGTCTGCAAATGAAAAGGTTGTAAGATAGCACACATAAACCAAACAGTTAGAAGACCAGATGTGCAGATAGTTGTGTGTGTGATCCAGACAAAATATGCAGGATTTCTTTGCATGCATGATGGGTGTGCAGCAGATGGAAAATAAATCCAGACAAAGCATGTCTACTTGAATATTTCTAGTGTAGAAAACATAATTACAATGAGAATGCTGGCAGAAGGCCTTACTTTGTCTCCAAGGGGTTTGACCAATATTTGTAATGGTTGTATTTTGGATCATCCAAGTTATCAGCAATTCCATATGAGAAATGAACACTACCACGCTGCATCATCCTCGGAGCAACAAAGTGAAGAAGATCTATGATAGAGCTAGCGGTGTAAACTTTGTAGTCTGCAACTGCCTTTATTCCACCCCATCCTAATTCATGGTACTCTGTCCATATATCCCGGCATGATGTATTTGAATGGGCAATATTATTGCCTTTCACGGCATCCTGAAATGAGGATAATAAGGTTTGCTCCGGTATCAAGAATACACCACAAACTGCTCACAACCCGATTTCAGGAAAAATACAAGTCCAAACCATATATCTTAAAGCAAGGAAGTCATTCTACATACAACACAGCAAAAGAAGTCGCTATATCTTCCACAAAAAATAAATCACGTAAGAGCTTCATATGATCTTAAATCTACTGAATGGTGAATTGGAAGGTTCAAACCAGAGCAACTGTTTAGAGGCACAGTGTAAGCCTCTAAGAACTGCAGCAACGAGCATAAAAGGAACATAATTAATTAATTAAAAACAAGTTCGAACTAGAAAACTCCTAGTGGTGGGCATGCAATGGAGCATACTGCACACATTGTGCTTCGTGTACACAGTACGACAAGGATATCAATCCTCTTTGAACTCGACATTTCTTAAACAGTATCAAGCAAACGAGTGACCAAGACAACAATATATAGGCCAAAATAGTACTCCCCTCAGTTCATTAAAACATGACGTTTTGGACATACATTCAGCCAAACTTTTAAAACTTTGACTATTGATAACGTTTTCAATATTTAGATTGGGTACTTGAAAATCATATATATATGTGTATATAGGAAGCCTATATCTTACAAGCGAGTGTAGTTACACCTACATGTCGTTTCACATAATGTATGGAGTATCTAGCGCAATGGTGGTTATGTACATATAGTATAGGAGTATGTAAGACCACCTAGGTAGTATATATACTATTTTTTAGGTGGTATGTACATTTTTTGACATACTCCTTTCTATATACAAATACGAAGGTATTTTGAACATATGCTAAAAACTATGGACTCACCTGCAATTTTTTCATGTGGCTCGCATTAAGGTATCTTAGAAATAGCGTATGAACATACTTCAAGTGATAAAAGTGATAAAGTAGTATATATACTACCACATAGTAGTATATGGGACGTGGGTGTAACTACACCCGCTTGTAAGATGGATTTTCCATATATATGTATATGTGTATATATATATATATATATACATCTATAAGAGAGAGAGAGAGAGAGAGAGAGATTTGTCTCAAAAAGTACATTCATAATATTATAATTTTGTTGGTTCTATACATATATTACAAGAGAAATTAGTGGTCAACTTGAAGACTGTCTCAATGTCCAAAACATCACGTTTTTGTGAACTGGAGGTAGTTGATTGTACTCGCAAAGACATGCCAAATACAGGTTGAGCCAACAATGTTGACCATAATGCAGTACGGATGAGTTTCACTGGAACGATGAACCAGCTACAGTTTGAGCCAACAACATCGACCATAATGCAATACAGAATGACCATCATAAAATGAAGAGTTTCACAGGAATGATTGCTGAAGGAGGGTGTTAATAAATAATTGTGCAACTGACAAATTTATTAGATATCACATATAAGATTTCTGAAGCAGGAAAAAAATGCAAACTGTTAAAGGTACTGACAAGTAGCGAAGGACAATACCACATACCTAGGAAATAGTGATATGCAAACATGATGGTTATAAGTAAAGAGTCGCTAGTATGCTTCTGAATACTCACACGGAATTCTATTTGCTCAATATCCGAAGACGGAGCTTCTGCTACATCTTTTCCGAAAGACACCATTCTTCCATAGTTCACAGGTTCTGAATGAACTTCGACAGGTTCCTTAGAAACCTCAGAATCATTGGTCTTTTGCTTCTTCGCTTTACACTCAAAGCCATCTTCTGGAGACCAGTCTAAATCTCCCCAAATAGTGTCGCCACCTTTAGGGATCATTGACATTGTTGAGTCCCATGTACGGGTCATACGCATCAAGTGGCGCAAGGTCTGAAGTCCAAGAAAATCGGAGTCTAGCACTTCTGGTGCGATAGCTCTGTATATAATAACATAATATTAAAGGATGGGCAATTTTCTTTTGAACAAATAAAGAGAAGTATGCCAGGACAGTATACCACCCACAGCAGAAAGTTTATGTTTAAAGTGAAATCAGAAAAGTACATACTCGATACAGCAATCATTTACATTTCTAACACTGAAATATGGGCACACTAATGCCTTATATGGTGCATTATAATCCAGCAAGGTTACAAATAAGCTTGGAACTTGCATTTTGCTCGCAAGACAATAGCTTATACATTTTTTTGACCGAAAAACTGTAGGGGAGGCCCCGGCAATACCTTATACATGACAGTGTTGTACACTAACAAATGAACCTAAGGTAGGAAATTCATACTTGGGATCAGGCCATTCGACTGGAGTAGGAATGAACAATATACATACAATCTACACTCGGTATGCTGGTATTAATAGGATTGTGAAGCACAGGGCGAAGATTCATGCAAATACAAAAACCATTTTAGAGGATGAACGGCACCACTAAAAGAGAAGCACCTAGACCTGTGCCCATGATTACTTTAACGACCATTTTAGACGATATGGACGCAACAAACCAGAGAGTTCCTTCGACCTGTGACTACAATTAGTTTAGAAGTTATCAACTACCTTAAGATAATTGAAACGACCAATAGCAGTAGGTATTTTTCTGTTGTAAAAGAAAACCGGAAAGCTTACTGTTTATACTTATATCATCTAGTAAGGAACAATTGTATATTTATAAAATTGATAAATGTAGAAAAAAACAGCATGTTTTCTTGAATTTCACCTCAAGGAAAGTATCAGGAAGGGAACTTCTGTTATCAGATACACCTACATAATGATTTTATGCAATGCCAGTTCACATTTCTAAACTAGATCAAGTACTTCTTGCCTCCACTAACTTTATCACAGAGTACAAGTTAATCACTATGGTCAACTCATACCACAAGGTATAATCATGTATTCATAACTTCAACAATGACATGCGATCCTTCATTACCACATGTACATATTAACTATACATGAGTAAGACAAGAGAATTAAAAAAATTCGTTTACGTGAGTAAGACATGAGAATTAAAAACATTCATTAGTTAGTGCCAAAGCTCAGCAGTACGGGTTAAAGCAGATGCACCAATCCTGTTGACTACTGACAAGCATAAGTTAAAATGGTTTGAAATCAAACTTACAGACAACTGACATTATTCAAAGTAACATGCAAGCTATCAGATGTTGTATGTTACCAAATATGTTAGATACATTTGAATTATAAATTTATAATTCTATAAACAACTGCATTATGAAATAATAAGATTTCAGTAGGCACATTAAACATCCGCTACCATGATAATTGGTTGGTAGAATAATCAAACTTTTAACTTTAATTACCTAGCAACAGCAACATCTTTGGCTTCAGATGAGAAAAGTCCAGCAACAGCCTTGGGAACTCCTAAGAAAGGTCCACCAATGTTCGCTACAGTTTTGATGTGCTTCGCACACCAATTTGGACCACCACCACCACCCATGGGGGGAGGTGCTTCTACCCACTTCATAAAATGAAGAAAATAGAGAACCCCCATGGAATGTGGGATCACCACCACCCTGTTTCCACCATTAGTCGCTACCAAGAGTTCAATGTTACTCTTTATTCTGCTCAATGTTTGATCACGGACCTGCAGATGATGATTTACATTAGAAACATCACAGTCCATCCTAAATCAGTAGCAGTTACACACTGTGAGGAAAATATAGCCAACGATCAGGGCCTCTGTTTCATTCTTCGCAATGTATAAGTGCATAAAAAAAGTTACCTCAGTGTTCTGGAAAGATAACCTCCAATCATATGCAGCCATGTACATGGTCTTTTCTTCATATCCAATACGAGCTAAATTGGCAATCAAGACTGCCCAAACAAAATAGCCAGGGACAAAATAGTCTGCTGCAACAAGGCCTGTGACTGGCCTAACTCTTATTCCTGGTTTATCTAGTCCAGTTTCATTGTCCAATGACATATGTTCAACCCAGCATAAAGGCCTGAAAATGTCTCAAGAGGATTAATGAGAAAGAGATAGCAAGACTCTGCCGCCCATGTAATAGAACACAACTGCTGGGTTGACATGGTAAGTATGCCATGTTAATAACATATTCTCTTCAAAATGCAACACGGATATTGTCTTCATAATCCATGGGATATTAATTATTCAAATGGTCACATTTCAATGCAGGTATTTACTACACAGTACATACAATACATATATCATGTAACAACTGATCGCACAGGAAATTGCCAGAATAGCCGAACTCTTTATGACATATATAACGTGACAGTCCACAAGCCCCTGAACTAGGTTAATAATATCCCGAGGGAATACAGGAAATGAAATGAACTAAGAGACGAAATACTAAAAGTTACATTCCCCATTTTCCCAGCACATACAATTTGTCAGGGTTCAAAATGAGGCTTCTTTAGATATTTCACTTCAGAATCCAAAATTTTGCAAAGGAGCAGAGCAAGATTATCACCCCTACCAGAATGTGAACGTAAATAAAGACAATTATAATGCATGATTAATGATCCACATATCCTATATATGGATAACTCAACAACACAAAGGCTTAGAAGGAAAGACCAGCAGGTATGTTGTTCAGAAATCAGGTTGGTACTCTCACCAGAAAGTAGGCAACATGGATCTTTCCAGAATGTTTCCAGAAAAGCAATACTTAAATGATGGAACAGTCCATGACCACACTAAAAGCTTCTTTTCACGCGAGTTGCAATATTCTTCTGAAAGCCCCGAAAGTATATAATCTAGAAGCAACTCATTTCCCTTGTTCAAGATATCACGTCCCCTATCATCTGTGGGAGAACATTTGGAAAATTCCACTAGAGAAAATAATGCTAAGCAGGGAGATCGAATAGTGACAGAAATGCAAGTGGTATCTAATTTTACAAGATGCGCACTCCATGCAGCTCTAAGAAGCACCTCTTGCCCACTCAAAATCTAACTTCCCCTGATACTAACAAAAATACCAACACTTCATGATAGCTGAAAAAGATGGTTACCCAACATTTCCAATAACTCAAGTAGTTATAGAACTAAATATAAAAAAACTATTGCTTACCAAGCACATATCGACTTCAAATTACCAAGAAACTTTCAATCCTTCCACGGTAACAAGACAATCACAGGGAAGAGGAATAAACATTACCCAAATCTCAACTTTCTATTGAGCACCCAGATCCATTTCTCGATTGAGCACCCCGCCATTGAGGCATCATACAACATAACTCAAATTTCACAAGAACAGGGACGAATACTAAAAAAGCGCATCCGAGATCAAAAGGGATTGGCCACCTATGGAATCAATCTGCTTCCCAAAGTCCTAACTCGACAAAACAATTCCCGGAAGCTCAATAAAGAACAAAGGCACCCAAAAGATAACACGAGACTCCTCCCATTAAAGCATCCTAGCACAATTTCTAAACCAACACTAACGACCAGACAAAGTAGAAACTTAAGGAACACGCGATGGAAGCGACATCCAACAGATAAGAAAGGAACCTCTTGTACACGTCGCCGAATGTGCCGCCCCAGAGGCGCTTGCGGAAGAGTCCCTCGGCGCACTGGTGCCCCTCCCAGAGCTCGAGCCCCCCGGTGACGATCCCCGGCACGAAGACGACGGGGTGCTTCGCGCGCAGACCCTCCTTCTGCAGCTTCACCCCGGGCGGGTCCGGAAGCGGGCCCGTGATGGCCTCCGTGACGTACTGGGGGAACGACGCAGGCATCGCGTTGTAAAGGAATAGCAGCAGCCACCACGCCGAGCACACGCACCCCACCAGCCAGCAGCAGCTGTCTACGCACGACCACTTGGCCTTCACCCGCCTCCCGGCCTCCTTCGACGGCGGCGCGGAGGGGGAGGAGGACGCAATCGGCTTCTTCCCCTTGCCATCCTTATCCTTCTCGTCGTGGTCGGAGCCATTGCTGTCGTCGCCCGGCGAGGGCGGCGGCGGCTGCTGCTGCTTCCGCCTCCGCAGAAGCGACATGGCGCGCGGGGACGGAAGGGGTCGGTGGGTAGTGACTGCGGCCTGACCTGAGGGGGGCTACCTGCGCGGGCGCACTGGCATCGCCGGTGGCGGCGGAGGCAGGAGGGGAGCGGGCCCTCGAAACCCTAAGCGGTGGTGGAGCCCTAGGAGGCGGAGGAAGCGAGGCGGGGAGGTCGAGAGGGTCGAGGCCTTGTCGCGGTGTGGCGGCTTCGCGGGGTTGGCGTTTGTGAGGTCGGGAGAGAGAGGAGGCTTGAGGCCGAGAGCTGGAGTAGCCGCACCGGAGCGATCGTTCTCCTGCACCAGGTGCTCGTGAGCCGAACTGGGCACGAGAACTATCCAGGTGGGCCTCGCGGAATGGGATGGTTCTGTGGTTTATGAAGACTCCGCAGGTAAGGCGGAGGGGAGGAAGCCCGGTCGACGTCAATGGCAGGAATGGCCCCCTGCTGCGGTCAAATGCAAAAAAGGCACCCCTGCCGCGGGCTGGGTATGCGGAAGCCGACCACCCGCGGATCAGACCCGGGCCAGCTCCCCGTGCCGCATTACCCAGGTGCGACAGGCACCTGCCGCAGCCCCCATCCGCGCCAGCAGTGCCTGCCGCACTCCCCATCCGCGCCAGCAGTGCTGCCGCACCCCGGCCGAGCGGCACCGACCACAGCCCTGCCGCAGCCCCCATGCGCGCAACGTTTGATCCCCTGGCGACTGCCCCTTTAGCTGCCTCGAAATACGTGCTATCTATTATCTGTTTGGCTGCCTCCAAATACGTGCTGTCTTGGTAGCTGTCTATTTTCGGTGCATTTGCTTACTGTTCTTTCGTATGGATTGTTCCCTTTGCGCACTATTTGGCCTCGAACTGCTCGCAATTAACCTCAGAATGTGTGCCAAGAAATCCCGCAGTAGCACTGTCGGGTGAATATTTAACATGTTGACGTTTTCATTTTGGAGTCGATTAGTGCACAAATCTTTCTTTTTATGGAAATTAGTACACAAATCAGAATTTATGTATGCAAGTATCTTGCGGTGCTTGGATTTAACTCTTCTCGTGTGATATTTTTATCGTATAAGACTATAAACTCGAATAGAAGATCTTATTAATTGATGGGAGTAGTCCAAACAACAAAGTAGAGTAGTATAATTATTTGAAACCAGTAAATAGGGTGACCGATCAACGACCTCTTCCCCTCTTGTGTCTGCGTGGCATGTGATCTGAGGGGAAAGTAAATTGTTCGTGCGGCGCCGGGTTAGTCCGGAGGCCGTAGCAGGGAGTCTCCTGAGTCTCCTGAGTAGGTTCTGGTTGACTAGGAATCTGGCTATGAGCAATCTGATGCTGTTCCAAAAAATTTTGTACCCAATCGTTGCTCGGGTCGTGGGACGAACCAGCCTCATAACCTCCTCCTGCAAGTAGGGACTGGTACTGAAGTGTAGGTTGCATCCATGGGGTATGGACAGCAAAGCTACAATCGTCGTTTGACGAATCAATGTGGTCCATTGTCTAGAAAAATTTAGAATTATTATTAAAATTTTAATTTAAGGTACAACTGCTGCACGTAACTTAAAAAATATACCATTACATACCTGACTAAATGAACCTCCCTGAGACCCCTGGGCCTGTTGTTGTGATGAATTCATGTCGAACTACATACAAATTTGATCATCGCTTAGTACTTACTTTTAACCTCATCAGTTGTATAATACTGATATGCACAAAATTAAGTGCACCTGAACTCCTCGAGGAGCTCGCGTAGACGACGTTACCATGTGCGATGTGTCCTCACGAACGTCCGACTACAGAAGTTAGGAAAACGTATACAGTAAAATATCATACTAACGATATATGGAAAACTTGTGCTCTGTTAACAAAGGCATACCTCTCGAGCTGCATCTCTCTGTGACGTCAAAATATCATACTAACGATATATGGAAAACTTGTGCTCTGTTAACAAAGGCATACCTCTCGAGCTGCATCTCTCTGTGACGTCTGGCCTTGCTCGTGTGCCGAGTCGTACTATATCAAACATGTGATGATTGCGTACCACAAATTTATATATGTAATTAGGTTGAATGAGTCTGTGAGCTAAATTTATCGTACCTGCAGTCCTCTACCAGCTCGCCTAGAGGATATCCTCAAGAGTGAAGTGTCCCCACGCACGTCGGACTGTTAAATGTCAGTAGTTCGATTCAATCTATGTATTCACGCAGAATAATGGACAAAGTTAACTTCGAACATTGAAAAAGGCTTACTTCTCGACGTCCTGAAGCGGCACGTGTATCTACTGCCTCACTTGGTCGGGCCGACCGTACCTCCGGCATGTTTAAAGCATGCGGTAGTATGTCGTCTGTCCTACCGC
Organism: Stipa capillata; assembly: GCA_019208055.1. Classification (NCBI taxonomy): domain Eukaryota; kingdom Viridiplantae; phylum Streptophyta; class Magnoliopsida; order Poales; family Poaceae; genus Stipa; species Stipa capillata. Next base: position 84,288 of record JAGXJF010001314.1, read on the forward strand.
AACTCAAATTCTTGAGAATCCCTTTCGCATCCTCGTACATGTCTTTTATCTTTCGGAAAAGGGGATGGTCGCGATGATGGCCGGTGCGAAGTTCGGACGCTGCGGTATCGTGGATCCGCAAGGCCCGATCGAACTGCACATGCAAGGTTAGTTCGACTCATCGAGATGTGCCTTTTTCTCAAATGCGTCACAAAATTCTTTAATATTACCGTGTCGTCACGACGTGAAGCTCGGTACCGATCCATCCCCATCCGTAGTTGATCAGCATGTGTGATGGTTGCTCGTCTCTCGGGTGGAGGACATGTGAGCCTAGCGCGGGTCCTTGGCACGTACCACCGCAGGTAGTCATCGTACGTGCTCTCGTCGTACTGCCTACATTTAAGGTAATGTTAGTCACCGACAAGCAGAACATAACATGCGTAACCTGAGTGTCACAAATTATCTACCTTAGTTCTAGGATGATCTCTTGTGCAGCCAAGTTGTCCCACATTTCCTTCCACGGATGTTGTGTCATTCTCCAATCATCGTCCTTCCTGCCTTTCTTACCCTGCCTGCATTTCAAATATGAAAATCAGCAGTAAATACACTAAAAACGCTCCCAACCATATAATAATGTAGGGTTATTCAAAACGTACTCATGGATTTTTTTCTGCAGTTGTCTGCTAGCTGGAGGGGGCACTTGCTGGAATAACCCAAACTGCCTCATGACACGTTGGGGTGCATACGGCTCTACCATGTTAGAGAAAACTAGGTGACATGTCGTCAACCAGTAATGCACGTCCCTTCTGCACTGGATGGACAAACCATGAGGTGCTACACTACCTATATGGTCATTTGTCCATGGGAACCATATCACCCCACTGTGGTCCATCATCTCGAACTCCTGGTGGTACATTGGGTAGCAACGCGCAGACAGGTCCCGAGCCCAACTAAAAGTGGCACCTGTCCACCGAGTCCCCATAGTTGGCCCATCTATAGCGCTGAGGCCCATGGGATACGGGTGGATTGGTTCAATTATCTGGGGCCGTCCAACAGGGAAGTGCTCCCAAGACCACAGCTGAAGTAACGAATGACATACGCAAAGTACCGGCTGTTTGCCTTTCGTACGGGATGTTGCGTCACACAACCCCCTATACGTAGCACTGAGTACTGTAGATCCCCAGCTGTATTGAGGAGCGTCCCCTAGTGGAGCATTGGCCAAAGACTCTGCAAGGTGTATGTAGCTTGCGTACACTATGTGACCATTCGAACTTGGAAACATGAACCATCCGAACAGGTATAGCAAATACGCAACCAAATACGTCCTGACAACTTCGTCAGCATCCACCGGGCATGTGTCAAACATCCTAAGCCAGGTCTTTGGGACACCACGCGGAAGCTCTCCTTTCTCCGTTCTTGGAATCTCCGCACCAAATCTTTCAGCCAAGTGCTCCATCCAGTCAACTCTCCTAGGAGGTGGAACTATTGCTTCTCCGCTAACGGGCAACCCAGTGATCATGGAAAACGTCTTGTAGAGTGATCGTCATCTCTCCCCAACGGAAATGAAAAGTGTAAGTCTCAGGTCTCCACCTGTCTACTAGAGCACTCAACAAAGACGAGTCCAAAGTGAAAGAGTGGCCAGTCGACATCATCCTAGCGAATGGCAGGAGCCCGGTATCTCGTAGGAATAGAACGAACCGGTCGTCCAGTGCCCACTGTGACCTTGGAACCCTTAACGTGAATGTTGGTGGAACTTCGACCTCACTTCGCAGCCAAGAGTGGCATCGATGGTGATCATCGTAATAATGCTCTAGTAGTTCCGGTAGTGCAGCCATGTCCTGCAGCCAAAAAACGTCAGACAAATCTGCATAACTTAACTATATGAGATCGGCATGCACTGCATGTAAATACAACAATACATTACTTACGTGTACATGACAAGTATCTTCTTCAAACAGGAACAATACAAATGCAAAATATATTACAGCACTAGCAGTTACACGTGACAATACATAGATAAAACACATTTGCAATGAAGGAAAAGTGTTGACATATTATCTTATACTACGTCCGGGTAGACGAACTCGGCTTATTCGGGCAATCCTTCTTCCTATGTGTAGCGCTCCTGCATATTGAACACTTGCGGGGTTCTCCAATTTGGCTATCATCCATGTCATTCCTGAATCGCCGAGTATGTCGTCGACCCTTCTTTTGCTGCTCAATGCTGCATTCGGCACCCACTCCCATTGGCCAGGCCATACGTCCCTATAGCTCATATCAATGCCATAAGAGTAGAACTCGCTGCTCCATGTGGCAAGCAAATGGTGAATATTGAAGTATGGTGAGACATATTGTTGCGAAGCCTGTTTCAAGTGTGCACACGCCGTGTACACATGTGAGCAAGGATAATGCAGAAGCTTCGGCTTGTTACATGTGCACGAACAAGCAGTAGCATCAAGATGGACTTCATGCTTCCTGTCACCTCTAGCGTGGCTGTTAACATGCTTCCTGCGCAGACGGATCTCATATTTCCTCCGCAAGCCATCAACCACTCAAATGTCATGCTTTTGAGATTTTTTAATTTTCATGTCCATGTACCTCTGCATAACTTCGGACCATTGCTTACCTTTCTCCATGTTATCTTTTGCAGCCCTGGATCTATTATTGAAGTAACTAACAGTCCGGGACCATGATTCATCGACGATGGCAGTGATAGGGAGGCAGCGCACACCTTTCAGCACGCCGTTGTAACCTTCAGACATATTTGTCGTCATTATGCCATACCTTCGACCGTCCGTATCATGAACGAACGCCCACTTCTGAATCTCTGGAGCGTGTTTGCTGACCCACTCTGAGAGAGTCCGAACTCTTCTAGTGGGCGCAGCACGGGGATGCACTGGCTGTTCACCTTCTAATTGAGATTCCCCACTGTAACGGGCAGTTGCACTCTCTAGTAATCTCCAGATGTCCTGGAACTTCCGCTCCTGATTCTGCATGCACATCTTCTTGAAATTCATCATTAGCTCCTTTTGAACGAAACTTTTGAAAGAAATTGGCCGCTAGATGCCGCATGCACCATCTCGATTCAAGATCAGGCCACCTGTACTCGTCACACAACTGTATGCCTTATTGTCTCAATTGCATTTAGAAGCCCAGCATTGCGATCGGTAATGAGGCATACGTGAGGAATATCTCTGACAACTGACAACTTTAGATTTATGAGGAACCAGAGCCAGCTATCTGAGTTCTCGCTCTCAACGATTGCATATGCAACTGGAAGCACTTGATCATTTGCGTCGGCTGCCATTGCTATTAGTAATGTCCCCTTGTACTTTCCCGTGAGGAATGTACCATCCATTGACAGCACGGGACGACAGTACTTGAATGCCTCGATGGTTTGACTGAAGGCCCAGAATACACGATCAAGTATGAACCGACCAGGTACCCCATCAGGATGTGGCCTATCAAACTTGTTTATGTAAGTGCCAGGGTTAGCTTCTGCTATCTGATGTAGCAACCTGGGGACAAAGTTATACCCCTCTTCGAATGTACCGAACATCCTCTCGATCACCTTCTGTTTGGCACGTCTGACCATGCTGTAGCTGACAGGAAAAACCTACTTCGTCAGCCACAGTCGCCATCAGTGCCTTTGGCCCCACAAAGATATCTTGCGACACTAGGTGGTGCACTTTTTCGGCTACATATGCAGTACTCACATTACGGTGCTTCGTCAACGGCTCAGATAGCTCGCATGTGTGGTGTACCAGAACTAGGGTTGAAAACGATACGGAAACGGTTGGAAAGAGGTCTAACCGTTTCCGTTTCCGCACTCTTTTATCGGAACGGAAACGAATACGGAAACTTCGGAAACGGAAACGGAAACGGGAAGTACCGGGAAACGAAAACGAGACGAATACGATCGAAAACGAAAACGATAATGAATATTTATCGGAACACAAAAAACTCCTTGAACCGTGCACAAAAACACAACAAAACCAACATGACATAAATAATATGTCACATAAACAATTAATCACAACATAATAATATGACAACAACACATCAAATAGATGTTTTAGCCATAAACAATTAACCACAATATGACAATAGCATATCAAATAGAATATATAACCTAACTAATTAACCATAACAAGAAGTTCACAACATAACAACGTCACATCAAATAGAGATTTTCAACCACAAAGAGCATCTTAAATAACCATCAGTTCAGTTTATATAGTTCACCAAACACATGGTTCAGGAAGCAAACACATAGTTTCAAAGTGAATATAAGATACAGATAGTTCAAAGTTCAAACATAAATTGAAAGGTAATAACAGCTATGTCACTCCTCCATTTCCTCGGTCATGTCATTCTCCAAATCATTATCATTGTCATTCTCTTGCTCCTCAAACTACAAAGACAAGTATGAAATATTCATATTATCATTCTTTTGACAAGTAGTTGATATAACAAACTAAGATTCAAAATTAGATAAGAAAAGGCAAACCATGTGCACCAAGCTTGCAAAACGTCGCTCAAGACCCTCAATGTCCAACTCGGTAACAATGGATGCAATTTTGCCACCTAAATGATTAATCAAAACTAATTAGCCTTAATAATTCTTTCACATGATGAACAAACTATTGAAACCAAAATAGTAAATTACCTTTTGATGCCGCGGTCCAATCTTTAGTACAAACTAAAGCCTGAACAGTCTCAGGATCTAGACGGCTTCGAAATGGGTCAACGACCCGTCCACCGGCACTGAACGCCGACTCCGAAGCAACTGTAGATACTTGCATAGAAAGTACATCACGAGCAAGCTGAGAGAGAATAGGGAACTCAGTTTGTTTGACTTTCCACCATGATAAGATATCAAAATCTTTGTTTCTAGGTGCAAGAGGTTGCTCCAAGTACACTTCTAACTCAGTTCTTGCACCATGATCAGTTCCACTTTTGCTATGCAAGAACATGTCAAGATCATCATCTCCATCAACACCATCAAACTGAGAAGCCACTGGATGCACATTAGTAGCACTAGAGGTTGTATTCTTTGAAGTTGAGGCATAAGCTTGAAACAACTGGTTAACAACCATATTAAACTTCTCAATCTCTTGCATAGAAGTGCCAGGGTAAATTCTTGGTGCATAAAATTCTATCACATTTCTCTTATATCTAGGATCAAAGAAGCATGCTACAGCAAGTGCCATGTTGGACTTTTCCCAATACTTGTCATATTTAATTTTCATAGAATATGCCATAGCCTTAATTACTGGATCAGAGCTATCACACCATTCTGTAATTGCAATCTTGATCTTACAGAAGCTGATGAAAAATAGATTTGCAGTCGGATATTTAGAGCCAGAAAATATCACAGTAGCATCAGCAAATAGTTTCAAGCATGCAGATATTTTTGTAGCCATGATCCAATTATTCAAAGTAGGAGCACATTTTCTATATTTCCTTTCATGTCGAAGAAAAAGCCTATCAAAAGCATCTTTATAGTAAATTGCACTCTTCAACATGTCATATGTGGAATTCCACCTTGTAGGCACATCCAATGAGAGTTCTGAATTCACATTCAAGTCACATTCTGAAGCACACTTCTTAAATTCCTCGTATTGCAATGGAGAATTCTTCACAATTGCAACTGTATTTCTAATATTTGCAATAGCTGGTGCAATTGTCTTAAGACCATCTTGAGCAACGAGGTTCAAAATATGATTCAAACATCTCACATAAAAAAAGATGCCATCACAAACTAATGGAGATATCTTATTTAGCTTGGCTACTACCCCCTCAACACATTTATCATTGGCTGCAGCATTGTCCAATGTAAGTGCAAACAATCTCCTATCAAGATTCCAATCCACTATGCTATCATAATACTCTAAGCACAAATTCTTTCCCGAATGATGTCCTTCTACATGCATAAACTTGATAATTCTTTTTTGCATGGACCAACTATCATCTATCCAATGAACCGTGATGCACATATAGCCTTTGGTTTGATTAGATGTCCACATGTCCATAGTTGTACTAAAACGGCATTGAAGTGTTTTAAAGTACTTATACAATTTCTTCTTTTCCTCCACGAATATATTCACTATATCTTTCTTCACAGTAGGACGACTTTTAATTGGAAAAGTAGGACGCAAAGACTTGATGAAATCAACCATGTATTCATGTTCAACAATATTGAAGGGATATTCATGCATGATAATTGCAAGATAAAATTTCTTCAAACTGACAGCCTCATCATATCTATAAGTCTCTACCGATGCAGTGGAATCGTTACCTTCACTCTTCTTCAGATTAAGTACTTGCTGCCCAATCAAGATATTGTGCTGGTGTTTCAAGTGACTTCTGAAAGCTGATGTGCCTCGACTGCTCTCTCATCGGTTCACATATTTGCATCCACTCTTGTTGCACTTAGCCCATAGCTCTACAAAATCATTACCATTTTCATCTTTCACAGTCTTATCATACTTCGTGAAGTGCTCCCAAACATCAGATGTTGACTTCTTTGATCTCTTCGCAGGAGGAGGCTTCACCCTAGTTTCATCGGTTAAGTCCACAGTTGGAGTTGAAGTACGAGCTGCAGCATTTGGAGTTGAAGCGGAATTAAGGATACACACAGCTGGGGATGTCGCACTTACACTTGCACTACTACTATTGGTAGTGTCTGAAAAAGCATCTAGGCCCTAATTTGGTTTTGATGGTTAATGGCAACCTAAACTGGAATCTAATGTTTACATTTGAGTGTAAGCAGATCTTACAGGTTCCATGATGAAGGACTATCCAGAGAAGGATGGCCACCAAAAAGGTACAAAGTGGGTTCAAGGACAAAGAGATGGCTGTGCCAGGGAGCTGTGCCACAGCTGAGAAGAAGCTGGTGCTGTGCAGGGAGCTGCAAGCAGGGTGATGGTGGCTTGATGCGTCAAGGGCCGTGACTTCAGCTGGTGGCAGGTGAAGCCTAGATTTGCTAGTTTCTTTGAGTCCATAGGAACCACCCGTACTATCAAGAGGGATGAAACAGTAGCAGTTGTCTAAGGGAACCTTGCTCATTGCTCAGAGTGTTGGTCAAGGGGATTGGTGCTTTGAGGCCAATTGCCCTGTGTCAATAGCTTTGCACAAAAGTATGTAGCTGTGTGAAAACCCTAGAGCCTTAGGCACCTGTGTGACACAGCAGTGTCACAGGTGGTCTTCCGCTCTATGACTCAGGTACACCTTTGTACCGGGAGAGAGCTTGTAAAAGCTAAGGGAACTGCTCTGCGGTAGGGTCTGCTGTGTCAGGGGTCTATCGGAGGTTCTCTCCTTTTCAAGTAGCTTAGGTAGAGTATGCTGAGGGCATGTAGTGTGCCAGGACCGGGCTGAGTAGTGCTGCTATCAGCTAAGGGTTCACCTGTGTGTGCCGCCGGTGACACAGGTGTCGGTCTGCCTGAGCCGGTTACAGTTGAGCGTAGGGTTCAGCTGTGTCACAGGTGGTTGACACCGGTGGCTCACTTAATCCTACGTGGCAACAGGGTAACGGTCAGGTGCCTGTGGACCCTATATATAGGGGACCAGGGGAGGACCCTGTCCTCAACCTTGCTCAAATCAGTGATTCTCATACGACCGTTGCAAAGCCTCCAACCACTCCACAAGAGCGAAGCACCTAAGGGTTAGTTCGAGTGGGTTTGTGAGCTAGAGCACGAGCAAAGGTTCCTCCAAGAGATTGCTGCTGGATCATCTGTTACTCTTGGAGTTTGTCTGCTCCTAGACGGGTGTAGGAGTTGCTGGTATCACCCAAGCTTGTGTGGGCTGAACCAGTAGTTTGTGAAGGTGTTCTGAGGTCTACCTGCTGCAAGGCAAAAGGATCTCCACAAGCAAGAAGGAAGAGTCCTGAAAGATCAGGTACTCGGAGAACAAGCACGATTCAGTGCTGGCTATCTCTTAGGAGTGGTCTCTCCAACGGAGACGTACCTTCTCTGCAAGAGTTGGGAACTTCGGTGAAAAATCTCTGAGTCTCCTTTACTTTCCTGTACTGCATGCTTATCTGTTTACTCTTGCTTGCTTGTGTCTCTTAGACTTGCTCTGTTGTACTTACCTTTTCACCTGTGCTAGCTTACCTTTATACCTGTGTGT
>JAGXJF010001315.1:0-39067 GCA_019208055.1 Stipa capillata
ACTCACTTACTCCGCCATTGATGTGACATCACTGATGACAGAATAACGAGACCGGTAGGTCAACGTGCCAATCATATCCCCATATGACTCTTGTTCATCTTTCGATGGGTGTGTTCCGAGCCCAAGACGATCTTGCAAAGCTCCTCAAGACAACCGAGTGCCCTGCTACGCGAACGGTTCGCGCCCGCCTCATATATGTCAAACCTATCGTACCCATGTGACATGGCGCACCTCAGAATGGCAAATATTCCAGACGGTGCTACACTTGAAGAACACTAACTACTTGATATTTGTGTGAGGGATCACCCTATTTAACAACGTCTACCATGCATCAAACAAGGTGCATAAAAGAGATTAACATCACATGCAATCAAATTATTGTGATATGGTATAGCCCCTTTGTTGAAGAAGACTTCTTCAACATCCTTTTGGCAGAGAAATCCTTCTTCGCGTACGGCGTAGCGTCGAGGTCCATCGATGTAAGATTGTCACCACCATGTCCTCGCAATTACAACTATTTGCTATCACATAGCTAATAAAATAATGCATACATGGCTTCTAGTTGACGCGCAGGTCAATACAATAAATAATGACAATCATATTGGCTCCTGCCGATTGCCGTACTCACGATGCGCAGGTCATGACAAAATTAAAATTACAAACACTTTGCATCCCATACAATCACATTGCATCACATAGGCTATACCACATCACATGCATACCCTGCAAAACACAAGTTAGACGCCTCTAACGTTTATGCTACAATACGTGGCTTTATGGCTACGTTGCAAACCGTTTGCTACCTACGTTACCATAAGCACGATTGTACTTGTTGTTATTTAACTTTCGGGGTGTATGGAATTGGAGATTCGAAATCTCGAACCCCATACTAAACTTCGTCATACGCATGACCCCTGTGTAGATCACATCTACAAGCCGCTCATTGCAAATTTACCTTTCTCAACTAAAGTGAAACCAAATTCATCCTGAGCATGTCTCGATCCGAAGATCGTAAGGTTTGCCGGACCTCTGAAAATTCCACGATGCCGCCGAGATCAAAATTATGCAATGAGAGGGAAACAACAAGAAAATCCGGTGATAGATCTCATCTAACACCCCGCACATCATATGTGCAATACCGCATATCACATATGCTCTAGTCGTACCTGCAACTACGCATAGAATCGCTCTGATACCACTGTTGGGGAACGTGCTACGCAAACAAAAATTTACCGCGCACAATCCACCCCAAGATCACTATCGAGGTGCAGGCAACGAGATCATACCTTCGACGATCACGTCAATGCAGCGGAGAAGTTGACCGATGTCGATGAAGTCCGCAGACTCCCGCAGCTAGGTTAGACCTCCCAGCCGCGAGAGCGATCTCCTCGCGAATAGTTCGCCTGATCGAACGCCGAAGTATACGACGTCTCCGAGGTATCCAGACGTACCGGATCAGCGACACCGCGGTAATGTGTGGACCAGCACACAAGAACAGCGGGGATCTACGAGAAGGAGAAGCAACAGCGTGCCGGCAGCTGTACTAGATCCAATCTAGAAGAAGGAGAAAAAAGAAGGCTGTGGCCAATCTAGAGATGGCCGACCTAGGGTTTAGGGCTGCTTCTGGGGCTGCCTTGGCTCCCCTTTGAGGTGCCCTGCCCCTCTATTTATAGGGGTTGGGGCAGCTCTCCCTAGGCAGATGGAGTCCTACTCCAGCAGGGACACCCTGTTGGAGTTGGATTCCAACTCCACCAGAACCTTCTAGAACCTTCCAGAACCTTCTAGAACCTTCCAGAACCTTCTAGAACCTCCCAATACTTTCCGGAACACTTCCGGACATCACCAGAACCATCCGGGACCTCCCGGAACACTTTCGAGATCATCCGAAACAATTTCGGAACCCTTCTCTCTCGTTCTCCATAAATCGTAGCATCCCTAAATGTCGCTAAAACGTTAAGCGTGTGACCCTATAGGTTCGAGTATACGTGGACATGTCCGGAACACCTTCCGGTCAATAATCGTCAGCGGGATCTGGACACCCATAACGACTCCCCACATATCATCGAAGATCTTTATCGAGCGAACCTTGTATTGTCACATACAATTCCTTTTGCCTCACGATACGTTACACAACCCAAGGCGAGACTTTGACGGTATCCCTGTGATCAACTCCTTGATCACCATGCCTAGTTATCCTCGTTACCGGTTTGTACTCTTTTCTCGTTTCCGTATTCCGGTATCCCCGTGACTAACCTTTTAGTCACAATACCTGGCCAGGCGATGCTGGACACCGTAATACCGAGTGGGCCCAGAGTGTATCTTTCCATCGCCGGATGGGCAAATCCCAGCCTTGACATATCTAGAACCACGATATACTTTCTGGTGTACCTGAAAGTCACTTTTATAATTACCCAGTTACGGAGTAACGTTTGATGACCCCAAAGCAACCATCCGGTCTTCGGGTCTACGATATTCTCATGGTCTAAGGACGCAAGTAAACGTTATAAGGACGCAAGTAAACGTTAACACATAATGAGAAGATACTGACAACATATTGACGAAGTGATCTCGCAGTATCTCATATGGGGTCTATCCAACACCATTGTTACCCTAACAATATGTTCCCATTATTGCCGGCATCCTTGTTACATTAACAATGCCCATGATCAGGAAAACAAGATCATCAACAATACATGAGCTAGTCCAGAGGCCTGACTAGGGATCTGAATGGTGTTTATTATTCCACACATGCAATTAGGTTTTCCACTGAATCTCATATTCAAGAACCAATGCAATTCTAGCATAGAACATAAAATTAATCATGAACATGAAAATAGAATAATAACAACTTTATTATTGCCTCTAGGGCATATTTCCAACAGACACTACAGTACAGATGGTTCATATGAGGAACCGTCTGTACAAATATCACAGACGGTTCCCAACAGACCGTCTGTACTGTGAAGGATATCACAAACGGTTCCCGAATGGAACCGTCTGTGATATTATTACAGACGGCACTAGTTGGGAACCGCCTGTACTATCCCTGTCAGTATAGACGGTACCAATTGGGAACCGTCTGTACTATCCATCCCTGTACAGACAGCTCCCAAATGGAACCGTCTATGATATTAGTACAGACGGCGCCAGTAGGGAGCTGTCTGTACTGCGGTCATAGTACAGGCGGTTCCCAACTGGGAACCGTCAGTGCTAGATATTTTTGGTGTGCCGCTTCGTTTCGTGCGCGTCGCTTCATATATATGATCTTCACGTCGCTTCGCTCCTGCCTCCACCTCTCTGTATTAAGTACTCCGCTTCCACCGACCTCCGCCCAATCCATTCCCTCCTGCCCACTTCTCTCCTCCGCCATGCCGTGTGTCCCGCCGTCGTCTTCACCGGCGCCATCGCTAGTTAGTTGGCCAACGAACTACTCTTTGGATGAGGACTCAGCGTCGAAGAATGTGCTCTCCTCCGACGAGGAGACTAATCGGTCCGCCGATTGGCTGAGTCGTCCGTCGAGCTCGGACGACGACGCCAATTCGTGGACGTCGGAGAAGGAGACCGAGGAGGCCGACGACGACGACGACGACGATGACGACGACGATGAAAACGAGGACGATGATGACGACGACGACGATGGCGGCGGCGGCGACGGCGACGATGACTACCAGCAAGGCGCCGGCGCCGCCGCCCACGGTACTGCACCGAGGACGGCTGGGAGTACAGCACCAACGACGACTATGGCTGGGATGACACCGATGACGATGACGGCAGCGACGTCGGTGATGGTGACGACACGGCCTCCACGGCGACGACGGCGCAGTCGGCTCCGCCTAGCAAGAGGCGCAGACTGTGTTTGATAGTTTTGTTTGCATAAGTATTAGTGCACTAATTACTAGTACTTTGTAAAAATTAGTAGTACTTTGTATTAATATTACTACTACTTCAATTACTACTTCAATTAATATTAGCGTACCATGTAAATTATTTTCCGATCGTTCGATCTCCAAAAATCAAAAAAACTGTCACCGACGGCTCCAAACCCGAACCGTCTGAGAAAAAATATACGCACGATGGTGATCGCCACAGTATAGCCGGTTCGTCAGCTGGGACCATCTGTAATGTAAGTACAGACGGTTCCTGTTGTTCGCCATCATCTCTGAGAACGGCACAGTACAGACGGTTCACGGTTGGGAATCGTCTGAGAAAATGAAGTACAGACGGTTCCTGGTTAGGAAACCGTCTGTGATATTTGTACAGACGGCTCCCGGCTAGGAGCCGTCTGTACCAATAGCTATAGGCTCACTCCCAGCTCGATTCGCCGCTATCGATCCCCATTGTCGCCGGCCCTCTTCCTGACCTCCTCTCGAGCCGCCCGCACACGTAGCCGGACCAGGAAGAGCCGATGAACCACGTGCTGGAAGGAATCAAGCTCGGAGCACTGCAAGCCTTGCTCGCCGACGACCTCACCGAGCTGCCGCCGCCGCTCGCCGTCCCGCCGTCATCTTCGGCCTCCCCAGCGTCGGCCGACTCTTCCTATAGCTCCACGGTGAGCCACAGAACTTTCCCATGCCCTTCCCCCCCTTGATTCCATGCTGGATGATCGTCAATGATCGGTAGCTCCGTGCCACAGTCAGCTAGTTGGGAAAAAGAATTAAAAGAAAAAGAAAAGAAATGTGGGACCCATGTGTCATAGAGAGAAGGAAAAAAGAAAAAAATTAATATGACAGAGGACCCCACTTGTCATGCTCACTAGCTAAGTTAGGCTGAGTAACAAAAGTTTTTCATATTTTGATTTTCTGAGAAAAAGGAAGAAAATGCTAAAGATGCTTTAAACTTCTAAAAATCATAGAAAATTCGTACGAACTCGAAATGAGGTGATTCTTTTTGTAAATGCATCATTTAATTTGTAGAATTTTATGATATAACTTTGTTCATGTCATAGTGATGTAAAATTTTGAAAATGACCAAATGCCCTTAAACCCAAAAATATAAGTATGAATTTTACAAAAATCATGCTAGCTCCAAAAATAATATATGTTATTACATGAACATTACCTTGGCAGCTCTTTTTTCTATGAAAAGCTAGGTGTATTTGTTTTATTACGTCAATTTAACAGTAATTTACTCGTTCTGCAGCCCGTGTTGCAAGATGGATCGGGGGTGGATGTACGGTTCCCGTACGAACCAAGGGTACCTTGATGGTGTGACGAATTTTCTGACAGCTACCGAGGAGGATGGGTTGAAGAAGGGTGTTCAATATATATATATTGTCCTTGTTGTGACTGTAGAAGTGAGAGATCATTTCTCGGATAGAACTCAGCCCTACAGATCCAAGCGCACTTGATTATTAGGGGCTTCAAACCGGACTACACGTGTTGGACCAAACATGGTGAGGAGCAGAACATGTTACACAAAGACGTTCGCATCGTCGAAGAACCCGAAGTCACCGATGGGAGAGAAGATGACGAGGAAGTAGGTGCAGACGATGATTGTGGCCGCACGGAGGAACTAGGTGCAGACGATGATTGTGGTGGCGCAGAGGATGATGATAGGTTGGATCAGATGCTGCGCGATGCTGACGTGAACTATAATACTGAGAGAGACTTCAACAAGTTCATGTGTTTGATTGAGGACTCCGAAAAACCTTCGTTTCCGAGTTGCAAGCCGAAATACACAAAGCTCTCATCCGTGCTCGAGCTACTTAAATTGAAAGCAAGCTATGGGTGGTCAGACAAGAGTTTCACGGCGCTCTTAGGTCTCCTATCGGAGATGCTCCCGGATGGAAACGAGCTGCCCAGAAACACATACCGAGCAAAGCAGGTTGTTTGTCCATTGGGGATGGAGGTAGAAAGGATACATGCATGTCCGAACGACTGTATCCTATACCGTAATGAATTATCAAACTTGCGTTCATGTCCAGTGTGCAAAGCATCTCGTTACAAGCGTAAGAGTCAGTCAGACGACGGCGAGTCTTTCGTGGAGCAGAAGAAAGGAATTCCCGCCAAGGTGCTGTGGTATCTGCCTGTAATTCCGCGTCTGAAGTGTCTCTTTGCGAATCCAAAAGAGGCCAAATTGTTGTGCTGGCACTTGGAGGACCGTAAGGAAGATGGAAAGCTAAGACACCCCGCCGATTCTGCGTAGTGGAGAAACATTGACATGATCTTCCAAGACTTTAGGGCGGAACCGAGGAATATAAGGTTTGCATTGAGCACTGACGAAATGAATCCTTTCGGCAACATGAGCAGCCGGCGCAGTACTTGGCCAGTTGCTCTTAGTATGTACAACCTACCACCTTGGCTGTGTATGAAGCGGAAGTACATCATGATGTCGATGCTTATCTAAGGACCAAAGCAACCTGGGAATGATATTGACGTATACCTAAGACCTTTGGTGGAAGATCTGAAAACACTGTGGAACGAAGGGGCGCAGGTATGGGATGCGTACAAACAGGAGAACTTCACCCTACACGCCATGTTGTTCTGTAGGGTCAATGATTTGCCTGCCCTGCGTAACCTTTCAGGCCAGAGTAAAGAACCAGACAAGGCTTGCCCTCAGTGCTTGGATGGTACTGCGAGTAGGTGGCTGCCCCACTCCGTAAAACAGTGTTCATGCGCCACCATAGGTTCCTTAACAGGAATCACCCGTACCGCAATATGAAGGAACAATTTGACGGGACGAGAGAGAGAGGTTTATTTCCAAGGCATTACTCTGGCCAAGAGGTGTACAATACGGTTAAGGATATCAATGTTGTCCTTGAAAAGAGTGGTAAAAAAGTGAAGGCCGGCGGCATGTGGAAGAAGAAATCAATATTTTGGGAGTTACCGTATTGGCGGCACCTTGAAGTTCGCCACTGTATCGATGTGATGCATGTAGAGAAGAACGTCTGTGACAGCTTGATTGGTCTGTTACTTAATATTCCGGGGAAGACGAAGGACGGCCTCAACGCACGTCTCGACTTGGTTGACATGAATATCAGGCCCGAGTTGGCACCTGAGCCCTCTCAAAAAGGCAGAACGAGGCTTCCTCCGGCCTGCTATAACCTGAAAAAGTCTGAGCGGACCGATCTGTGCCAGTGCTTGAAAGGGGTGAAAGTTCTGTCCGGTTACTCTGCCAACATCTCAAAACTTGTTTCGATGGAAGATCTGAAATTAGTTGGCATGAAGACCCATGATTGCCATGTGTTGATGACACAGATGATTCCTGTTGCAATCCAAAATATCCAGCCGAGCTATCTCCGAGACACAATCATTAGGCTGTGTTACTTCTTCAACACAATCTCTCAGAAGGTCATCGATCCCGAAGCACTAGATGTTTTGCAGGCCGATGTGGTGAAGACACTGTGTCATCTTGAAATGTATTTTCCTCCATTGTTTTTTGATATCATGGTTCATATTATCGTCCACCTCGTGAAAGAGATAAAGATCTGTGGACCGGTATTTCTACGTCAGATGTACTCGTTTGAGCGGTACATGGGAATTCTCAAACACTACGTACGAAACAGATCTCATCCCGAGGGCAGCATCGTCGAAGGTTACACAACCGAAGAGGTGGTCGAGTTCTGCATCGATTACATGGACCAGCTCAAACCAATAGGTGTGTCTGTGTCCCGCCATGAGGGGAGACTGGATGGCAAAGGGACTATAGGGAGGAAATCACTCATTGCAGACTACGCAGCGTTATCTCAAGCCCATTTCACAGTCTTGCAACACATGACTGAGGTGGCCCCGCATATCAACATGCATAAGGAAGAGCTACGCAGAGAGAATCCAGGCCGTACGGAGGCTTGGCTCACCAGACAACACAACCGCAGCTTCAACAACTGGTTGAAGGTCCGAATTACTAACAGTTCAACTGAGGAGAATATTGGCTGTTGGCAAGATGGCCAAGTCACACAATCCTGAAATTCGAAGCATATGACATAAATGGGTACACCTTTTATACCAGAGCACAGGATGGGAAGAGCATGGTACAGAACAGCGGTGTCCGCATAGATGCCTTCCAGGACAAACGTGGGGTGTGTGCGTACTACGGGTACATTGAGGAGATCTGGGAACTGGACTATGTACGTTTCAAGATCCCCCTCTTTCGGTGCCACTAGGTCGCACTCTCAAGTGTTAAGGTCGATAAGTACGGCATGACTACAGTGGACCTCGATCGTGCCGCCTACAAAGACGAACCATTTATACTCGCTAAGCAAGCAACTCAGGTATTTTACGTCCAAGACCCGGCAAATCAGAAGCTTCACATAGTCCTGCAGGGGAAAAGAAGGATTGTCGGAGTTGAGAATGTCGTGGACGAAGAAGAGTACAATCAATTTGATGAGTTCCCTCACGGAGACGGCACCGGGCTGATCGAAGAACAACTACCGATCGGGGCCACTTGCTATCTGTGCGTCGATCATCAAGAAAGACTGGTTGTTAAAGGGGATTAGATTAAAATATAAATTTACAAAAAAAGTTCAACTCTTTTGGAGTTCTTATGAATTTTGTATGATTTTTACAAGTTTAAGTCAGTTTTTTTGCATTTTCTGTATTTATCTCAATAAATCAATTATGTAATACCTTTTGTACTGATCCTCCCCGAGGCTAACAGAATGACAAGTGGGGCCAAAGGTTGGCTCTGCAGACGAATTAGTAGTACAGACGGTCGTCTACCGCGAGCCATCTGTACAATAATTAGGTCAGGCGTCCCGCCTGCAACATTAGTGCAGACGGTTCAGCATTGCGAACCGTCTGTAGTAGTAACAGTATAGACGGCTGGGTACTACGAGCCGTCTGTACTAATATTGGTCAGCCGTCCCGCTGTAGTATTAGTGCAGATGGTTCAGTATTGAGAACTGTCTGTACTAACAATACTGTAGACGGTTCTGTACTACGAGCCGTCTGAACTATTATTAGCACAGACGGTTCTGTGTTGCGAACCATCTGTACTACCGTTTAATAAGTACCAAATGTATTTCGCCAACTCTCATCCCTTTCCAAACCTGCGCCGCCACTCCCGCTCTCTCGCCCTAGGTTTTGACATCTTCCCGCCCTGCTCCTCCGCCGCACATGCCGCCGGTTCCCGACGCCCTCCTCGCCGACGATCTCCTCCCCGACGATCTCGTACCCGCCGCCGCACCTCCCCGCCGGCCCCCTACCCGCGCTCCTCCCCGACGACGTCCTCCCCGCGCTACTCACGACGACCTCCCGAGCTGCCCCCTCTGTCGCCGCACATCACCGCCGCCGCCGCCGCCGGACCACTTCCCCGACTGACGGATCACTCCCCGACCTCGCATTCCCAGGTAAGCCCCCTCCCTATTCTAGTCCGCCTCCTCCCGCCTCCGCTTCCAGGTCCTACGCCTTCCCTGCGCCCTCGCCGGACGGCCCCTCATGTGTCAATGTCAGCAGCAACAGTTCTTGGTTTGGTGCTGTAACGTCCCCATTTTTACTTTCTTTTGTTTGTGCATCTCATGGCATGGCATGGCATTAGAATTTAAAATCTGAAATCGAATCCCACAAGAGAAGGGGGTTTGCTTTAGGTTTGAATTGAAAACAAATTTGATTTTGGAAAATCGATTCAACAGGGGACAAGAAAACTAATGGTGACCTTGAGTAAAACATGAATTTAAAAATGATTGATTTTGAAACTGGGTTTGAATTTACAAACAGAAGTCAAAAGAAATAAAAGGAATCAGAAAATCAAAGAAATTTCTAAACCCTAACCTAATTCTATTCTCCCCCCCCCGGCCGGGCCCTCTTTCCTTCGGCCCATTCCCTCCCCGCGCGGCCCATCCGGCCCGCTCCGCACTCCACCCCACTTCTTCTTCCCCCTCCTCCCCTGCTCTCCCCGGTCGCCACCTCCCTTCCCCCATGGCTGCCCCGTGGCAGCGCTTGCCTGCCCCGCTCCTCCCTCGGCTGCCCCGCCGGCCTCCCCTCAAAACTCCCCCTCCCCCCTCGGCCCGTCCGCCTCGGCCCCTTTCCCTTTCTCCATTTTGCTCCCGCCACGCCTCGGTTCTTCATCCCGGCCGCCGCCACCCTCCTCCCTAGCCAGCCGCGCCGGAGTTCGCCTCGGTCCCGAGCCGTCCCGGCCACTTCGAGCCGCCGCCACCTCGCTCGGCTGCTCCTCCTCCACCTCGCTCCACCCGCCTCACCACCCGGAGCCCACCGCACCCCCGGAGCTTCTCCGCCCCGTCGACCTCGCCGTGGCCTCCGCTCCCCGCCGTCTACCCGAGCTCGCGCCGCCTCGGCTCCATCTCCTCACCGCCCCAGAGCGCCCTTCCTCGCTGTCTCCGCCCAGGACCCGAGCTCCATCGCCATCACCTCGGCCCCGACGACCTCGCCCCCGAGCGCCGCTCCTCCACCTCCAACCGGTGCCACCCCGCCCTGCCTCCCCTCGGTGCCGCACGACGCCGTCAACCGCCGCCTCGGTCCAGCCCGCCGCCCGTCGCCGTCCACCCCTCCCCGCCGCCCCGTCGGCCGAGCCACCGTCGGCCGAGCCCAGGCCGTGGCCTCCCGGCCGGTTAGTAGAGGTAGTTAGCTGAGTTAGTAGTTAATTAGGTTAGTAGTTGGTTAGGTTAGTTAATCGTTAGGGTATTTAAACCAGGTTAGTTAGGGTTAAGCCCTATTAAAACGACTGCTCAGACATGTTTAATAGAACACTTATTGCTAACTGTTGTATTTATTGCTAATCAGACACATTAATCACTAACATTAAGAACTAATCAGTGTGTTTAATCCTGATGATTGCTCATTAATGCTTGATCTATCATTAGTGCTAATCCAACATTTTAATGACTGATATTAATGCGTAACAGTGCACTTAATGAGCTGAGTTCAATATGTCTCAATGGCAGCTGGGCCCCACACGTCAGATTTAACTAAATCAGTAAAAGAAAATATAAATTATATGATCGGTGGACCCACATGTCATAGGCTCTATTCATGTTGACCCTAGTTGACCCCAGGGCCCACTGTCATCCTTTGTGGCTAGGTCAGAGCTGAGTAGGAAAAGTATTTCCTGTTTAGTTTTATTATTCTTTACTGAGAAAAATACAAAAAGGGGATTTGAATGGTTTAAATCTTCAAAAATTCATAGAAAATTCACCGTAAGTCAGGAAAATGCAAATGATATATCAAAATGTTTAGAAAAATGAGACCTACTCAATTATGTCATATTCATCCATGTTTGCATGCTAGAAAAAGTGAATTGACTAAAAACATGAATTAGGGTTTCCCCCGAACCCTCAGAAATCTTCGGATCGCGATATCTTGCGCGTCCGAACTCCGATTAACCTGATTCCAGTTGCATTAGTTTTCATTTTGAATCCTCTAGCTCATGGCATCCATTGCATCTCATGCTGAAGTTCATCATCGTGGTGTTCACACTGCGCTTGTTCTGTGTTTTCGTTCTTTCGATAGGACCGGAGGATCACGACGAGTATAACTTTGAGCAAGAGCAGGATCTAGTCGTTGAACCGCAAGGCAAGCAGCCCCCTTTGACCATATTGCGGATATCCCATTATTTGCAAATCTATTAATTGTTTTTAAATTCGTATTGCATGCGTTCAACTGATATTTTATGCTAAGGATTAGCCCTATTCCCTGCATGAGAACTTACTTTGTCGCTCAATCATCACCACCGACCCTCCCAACCTGATTAGAGTAGATTACTTGTTGCGTTTATATTGCTTATACAGCTACTGATGCTTAGACCTGCTTAGTCGAGTTGGAGTCATAATTCCTGGGATGGCAGATGCAACACAACACTCTAGATGGGTTAGCGGTTAGGTGGGTGTTCACCGGGAATGTTTAATAATCCTGACTAATGTCAAATTGGGTATAGACGAGAGGCCATGCTCGGAGCATGGTGGGTTGTCTCGTTCATCCCACAAGGACCGGTTCCCGGTGTCCTTTCGAACCAAGATTTGCGTACTTCTACGCGGGTGGTATAATGGGCCACCCACGACCGAATAATCTGTCTAGGCTTAGGATATGAGCCGCATAGTTTGCCGTTTTCGTGACTTGGGTGCGTGGAAAACAAGGAGGTGGTGTGATGCAACAATATAGGAGTGAGGGTTACACACGGTCTGGGACCGGGGATGTATCACCTGCCACAACTAGTGGGACCGCGCCGAAGTATCGGCCGAACTGTCGTTTGCGGATTAGCCCATTAGGGCGGCTCATACCTAGGTCGAAAACATTGTAAAGGTCGTGTTCAATCACCCTCCACCAGCACACCTCGTGAAAGTGTGTAGATCGCGATGGCATTAGGAGACGATTGATACGTGTAGGTAAAGATGTACACCCCTGCAGGGTTTAAATTATTCGAATAGCCGAGTCCGCGGTTATGGACAGCTTGGTAAGAATCCGCATCGAATTAGACAAGTATAACCCTAATTTAAAACTTGTCAACTCTAAGGACGGAATGTTAGCGATTGCTTCCTCCCTGGTGGTCGAGGAAGAATCGAGGGTTTCATGTGTTCGATGGTCTGCTTAGAGTTCATTATGCAGTTTCAGCTCCTCTCCTTGCCAAGTATTCCAGTAGACGGATTTCAATCTATTTACAGGTATTCTCAAAAAAGAACAAATTAGCTTTTCAGCAAAATAGTCCACAGATAGCCCCTTCTTGATACCTGATGCATCTATTAGTAATTTCCCCTGTAAGTCTTGCGGAGTACATTTTGTACTCACCTTGCATTCGTTGATATTATTTTCGTGCAGAGGAAACCGCTCCCGCAGCGGAGGGTTTCTACGTTGAGGTAGACGCCGACATCGACTAGTCGCTGGTGATCCCGGGCAGTGGTCCTGCCCTGGGTTCGGCAGCTTGGTTTGTTCTGCTGCCGCTTTTGGCTCAACCTTTAGGCTTCTTAGCCAAACTAAAACTTCCGCTGTGTTATGGACTTTCATGTATGTATAGAAGTTGTTAAGTTTCCGAACAACTGGTATTATTGCAGTTTCTGTCGTAGAGTCTCGGTTGTGATACCGGTTTGTTCACCCCTGTTTCATGTGCAATGCGTGTATGAATGAAGTACATGATGCAGGTAGGATTTCAGAGTCTTTAACGTAGAGTTATTAAGTTTAATCGCTCCTGTGAAGTGACTCTCCGCTGAGAGGTTGGGAACTATATTACCCTACTCCAGCCGCGCATTAGTTTGCCGGGACGAGGTCGGGGTTGATGTTCTAGCTCAGTGGGAAAGAGTGAGGAGACCATATCACCCTACTGCTCTGTGCATTTATTTGCCGGAGTAAGCTTTGGGGTTGACGTCTCGGGCTGTTCGAAGCCATATCACTCCACTCCTCTCGGAATTGACGCCCGGGAGTTGAGGTCGGGGTTGACGTTTCGACTTAGCGAGCGATTTCTCCTAAAACTCTCTATTACGGAGTCTGGGGTCCGACAATTTGGCATCAGAGCCAGGCTGTCTGTAGGATACCCATTGATTGGTCGATGTTGGGTCTAGAGTTGCGAAAATTATTTGAACTTAAAAAGATTTGCGAAAAGTATAAGTAAGGATCTGTTTTCTTCTTACCCTCTTCGATCTTAGTTCTTCCCTTATCACCTTCGTTTGATTGCAATGGATTGCCTACTCTTTTCCCATTCAAAAGTTAGGATTCACGCGTTTGGGGTATCCTTACCTTCCCTCTTATCTTATTTTTGTAATCGTGATTCCTAACCGTTGTTTCCACCTATCCAGATGGCTGAATCCTACATCACCCTGGCAGGCACTTCCCACTGTGAGTCAGTTGGTGGTACTCCTCCACTCTTAGTGCGAATCTTGGCAAAATTGGGATACAAGTGGCTGCCCGAGTATGCTATCTATCGCCGCAACCGTCAATTTGGATTGAGTGATTATGTTGCTTCTGTCCTCATCAGACCACACCCTTCGGAACCGCTGCAGCTGCCTTTTACGCCACCAGGACATCCCATCATCCTTGAAGGTCGTAATGGTTCTTACGAAGGAGCTGTCCAAACAGTTGCTCTTAACGCCATAAATTTCCTTCGTTACCACTATGCGATGCAGCTTATGGATTCTCCCTTTTGTTATCATGTGGGACAAGAAGATCCAAATGCACCGATATGGTGGCATGAGTTTATTACGCATCCTGATCCCACCATCGTTGAAATGGTTCCAATGCTCAATATTACCCATCGTCTTTACCGAGCAGCAGCCTACGATCGTGACTGCTACCGTCATCGTTTGTGCCACACCCTTGAGTTCATCAACGAGCACATGGGCGCCAATCAAGCTCCAACAGACCTAATGTCAGCTCGCGGAGAGTTTGCTGGGCCGTATTCTGCCAACAGGCCATCTCCATGTAACTTTGCTCCGGTTCCAGGACCTCGCTACACTCCTCGTCATCGTGTGGCTATGGAAGTACCTGGAATTTCCCGTCATCGGCTTGAGCCACTTCCTGGTGAGGTGCCTCGCAATTTCCAAGAACCGAAGCCTATTCCGCCGGAGGCAGCATTGTATTACGTCTTGCACCACGACCCGGAAGGCTTCTCTCCGTGATTTCCATGCTCGTGTGTGAGATCCATGGTTGTAGTCAGCTCTTTTGGCACCTTTTTGTATCGTGAGCTGGCACTAAACCCATGTAATAGGTTAATCCTCTAGAGCAGTGTATGGTTTCCCTTCCTAAGTCTATAACCGCCTGGGGTTGTAGATGAATCATGTATTGGAACTAAACCTTAAAGTGTGGGTGTGGTATTGTATCATGATCGTATATATGTTCCAGCCGTGCGCTTGTAATATTACGGTCATGTATATTACGTACCAGATGTTTATCCGTGTTGCTATGGAATGTATTTTAGCTTCGTGGCTACGGTACTACCATATGTGGCATATTGAGAATTCATCTTGTCCACATTGTTTAGTTTCCTCAGTACATCCTACCTTAAGTGTTCCTTCGGATTCGATTTTGAATCTTGAAGTAACTCCTTTTTCCTCCCTTCAGGATGGCTGGCAATCCGCGCTCAGCAGATCATGGTGCCGGTAACACCGGTGATGTTCCCCCTCCACCACCGTCGATGGCAGAAGTCCTTATGCAGATCGAGCGCAACCGGATGGAGCAGACTTGACTATTGGAGCACCTGGTTCGGAACACCAGCCGCCAGACTGATGATCGTGTTGGAATCTCTGATTTCCTTCGAACTCAACCTCCTGTGTATAGTCGCTCTGAAGATCCCCTAGATGCCGACGATTGGCTCCGAACCATCGAGCGCAAGTTGGAGACTGCGCGTGTTGCTGCAGCCGATAAGGTGAACTTCGCGGCCTTCCAGCTTGAAGGTGCCGCAGCCGCCTGGTGGGAACGTTTTCGCTCCATGCAAGAGAAGGATCATGAGATTACATGGTCTGAGTTCCGTACCGCTTTTCGCGGAGAGCATATCCTAGAAGGAACAATGGAGATTAAGAAGGAAGAGTTCCGCAACCTGAAGCAAGGACGGAACAGCATAACTGAATATCTCCACCAGTTTAATCATTTGGCTCGTTATGCTCCCAATGACGTTGCCACCGATGCGGATAAGCAGGAGAAGCTCCGCAAAGGTCTAAACCCAGAGATTCGCTATGAGCTGCTTCCCTTTGACTTTGCGAACTTCCAGGCTCTGATGAACAAAGCTATCAAGATGGAGCAGGGTCGGAAATCGCTTGAAGAATCTCGCAAGC
Organism: Stipa capillata; assembly: GCA_019208055.1. Taxonomy (NCBI): domain Eukaryota; kingdom Viridiplantae; phylum Streptophyta; class Magnoliopsida; order Poales; family Poaceae; genus Stipa; species Stipa capillata. The sequence goes on from JAGXJF010001315.1 coordinate 15,647, forward strand.
ACGCCCGTGATACTGCCAAACCATCGAATTCCAGTTCTCAGAAAAGGCGAATTTGGATTCCAGCTAGCGCGTTCAAACCGCGCTACTCCTTCGGCAAGACCATCGGGCTTCGTTCCTCGTCCTCCTCAGCAGAATTTCCAAGCAGACCAATGGGAGGGCAGTCATCTAATCCTACTCCAAGGCCACCGCCGGGAGTTTGCTTTGTGTGTGGCCAGCCTGGTCACTATGCTCGTGAGTGCCCCCGGAATCAGAATCCTGCACCTCGCCCTAATCCGGGGCAAGGTCAAGCTCGAGTTAATGCTCAGTTCCCGAAGGCAAACCAGAAGCCTCAACCAGCCGGTCGCGGTCCCGTGAACCACGTGGTCGCCGAAGAAGCCCAAGAAGCGCCCGACGTTGTTTTGGGTACGCTTCTCGTCAACTCTACTCCAGCATCGGTCCTTTTTGATTCTGGAGCTTCCCATTCCTTTATAGCTAAGAGTTTCGCCGAAAAGCATAACATTCCTTTTGATGTTATGTCAAGTCCGTTATCTATCCTTGCACCGGGATCTGTGATGAGAACAACCCGAGAATGCCGTAGAGTTTGCATTGAAGTTTCTAATCTTGAATTCTATGCTACCTTAATCGTTTTGGCTTCCACCGATATCGATGTCATTTTGGGCATGGATTGGTTAACCGCACATCAAGCCTTGATTGATTGCGCGACCAAGACAGTAACTCTTTTCCATCCGTCCGGCCAATCCATTCTTTGTAATCTGGGATCCGTCGAACACCATCTCTGTGCTCTCGAAGGCAAGTCTCTTCCAGATCTTTCGGATGTTCCAGTGGTTAGTGATTTTCCAGATGTCTTTCCTGATGAGCTGCCAGGTCTGCCGCCTGATCGCGATATTGAATTCATTATCGAGTTGGCTCCTGGAACTGCTCCAATCTATCGTCGCCCTTATCGGATGCCTCCGAACGAGTTGATTGAGTTGAAGAAACAACTTCAGGAGTTAGAAGAAAAAGGTTTCATCCACCCTAGCTCCTCTCCTTGGGGATGCTCTGCTCTGTTCGTGGAGAAGAAGGACAAAAGTCTTCGGATGTGTATTGATTATCGCCCTCTTAACGAGGTGACCATCAAAAACAAATATCCTCTTCCTCGTATCGATGACCTCTTTGATCAGTTAGCCGGAGCCACTGTCTTTTCCAAATTGATTTGAGGTTAGGTTACCATCAATCAAGATCCGCTCCGAAGATATTCCAAAAACGGCGTTTACAACTCGTTATGGGTTGTATGAATTCACCGTGATATCTTTTGGGCTAACCAATGCTCCCGCTACCTTCATGAGATTGATGAATTCTGTCTTCATGGATTTTCTGGATCGCTTTGTGATCATCTTCATCGATGACATCCTGATCTATTCTAAGTCCAAAGAAGATCATGCCGAGCATCTGAAGCTTGTTTTGGGAAAACTTCGTGAGCATCGGCTCTACGCTAAATTCTCCAAGTGTGAATTTTGGCTCGAAGAAGTCGCTTTTCTAGGCCATGTGCTCTCGGCGAAAGGTGTCGCCGTGGATCCTAGTAAAGTCAAGGACGTTCTCAATTGGGAACAACCTAAATCAGTTACGCAAGTACGGAGTTTCCTTGGTCTAGCCGGATATTATCGCCGTTTTATCCAGGATTTCTCTAAGCTTGCTAAACCATTGACCGAACTCCTTAAGAAAGAAAAGAAGTTCGAGTGGTCTGAAAGGTGTGAAGAAAGTTTCCAACAGCTGAAACACAAGTTAACCTCCGCTCCTGTGCTTGTCCTCCCAGATATCCACAAGAATTTCGACATCTTCTGTGATGCTTCCCGTCTAGGTCTCGGTTGTGTATTGATGCAAGAAGGTCATGTGGTTGCTTACGCTTCTCGTCAGTTAAGGCCACATGAGCTCAACTATCCAACCCATGACTTAGAGCTCGCTGCGGTGGTTCATGCCTTGAAAATCTGGCGGCATTACCTTATCGGTAATCGCTGTGAGTTGTACTCCGACCACCAAAGTCTGAAGTATCTTTTTACCCAGCCTGATCTGAACCTTCGGCAGCGAAGATGGCTGGAATTGATCAAAGATTATGACGTAGGTCTCCATTATCAACCTGGTAAGGCTAATGTTGTTGCGGATGCACTTAGCCAGAAAACCTATTGCAACAATCCGATGATCCAAGAGCATCAGCCGCTCCTCCATGAGGAATTCGCGCGGCTCAACCTCGAAGTCGTTCCTTTTGGTTCCCTCCATAACCTTGAAATCCAATCCTCCTTGGAAGACCAGATCAAAGCCGCTCAAAAGCAAGACAAAGGTGTCTGCAAGATCAAGGAAAACATTGCTAGCGGAGTTGCTAAATGTTTTTCAGTTGATGATCAAGGTGTGGTTCGATTTGGCAATCGTCTTGTTGTGCCGAAGAACAAAGATCTTCGAGACGCTATCCTCCGAGAAGCCCATGATTCTCCCCTGTCTATTCATCCGGGTAGTACCAAAATGTACCAAGATCTGAAGCAGAGATTCTGGTGGACCCGCATGAAAAGAGAAATTGCTCAGTTCGTCTCAGAATGTGATGTGTGTCGTCGTGTTAAGACGGAACACCAAAAAACCCGCAGGCACACTCCAACCTTTACCTATTCCTGAGTGGAAATGGGATGAAGTCGGTATGGATTTTATCACCGTCTTCCGAGAACTCAGAAGGGAAATAATGCTATTTGGGTAGTCATCGATCGTCTATCCAAAGTAGCCCATTTCCTCCCTGTCCGAGAGAAAATTTCAGTTAGCCAATTGGCTGAGTTATATATATCCCGGATCGTGTCTCTCCATGGAATCCCTAAGCGGATAATCTCTGACCGTGGCAGTCTGTTTACCTCCAGATTTTGGGAAAGTCTCCAAGCTGCTATGGGAACTCGTCTTTCATTCAGTACAGCTTATCATCCTCAAACCGGTGGACAAACCGAAAGAGTTAACCAAATCCTTGAAGACATGCTTAGAGCTTGTGTCATATCTTTTGGAGCAAAATGGGAAAAGTGTCTTCCATTTGCGGAGTTCTCCTACAACAACAGCTTCCAGTCCAGCTTAGGCATGGCTCCTTTGAAGTCCTTTATGGATGAAAGTGTCGAACTCCACTCAATTGGTCTGAAACTGGAGAAAGGCAAATCTTTGGACCAGACTTGATCAAAGAAGCAGAAGATCAAGTTCGAGTTATTCGAGAGCGGTTGAAGACTGCTCAATCTCGTCAGAAGAGCTACTCCGACCTCCATCGTCGTGAGATCCACTTTGAGCCAACAATAAAGTCTACCTTCGGGTCACTCCTCTCAAGGGTGTTCGCCGATTTGGCATCAACGGAAAGTTGGCACCTCGTTATATTGGTCCCTTCCGCATTCTTTCCAAACGAGGTGAAGTCGCATACCAGTTGGAACTCCCTCCGTCGTTATCCAATATCCATAATGTCTTCCATGTTTCCCATCTTCGGAAGTGCTTTAAAGATCCAATTCCGGAATCCGCTGTTGAAGCTCTGGATCTCCAAGAAGATCTTTCCTACCCAGAGTATCCTGTTCGAATTCTCGACGAAATGGAGAAGACAACGCGAAGACGCAACGTGAAGTTCCTTAAAGTCCAGTGGTCCAACCACTCCGAAGAAGAAGCTACTTGGGAACGTGAAGATCTCCTTCGATCAGCGTACCCCTCCCTCTTTTCCAGTTGATCCGAATCTCGGGGTCGAGATTCTTATAAGGGGGGTAGGTCTGTAACGTCCCCATTTTTACTTTCTTTTGTTTGTGCATCTCATGGCATGGCATGGCATTAGAATTTAAATCTGAAATCGAATCCCACAAGAGAAGGGGGTTTGCTTTAGGTTTGAATTGAAAACAAATTTAATTTTGGAAAATCAATTCAACAGGGGACAAGAAACTAATGGTGACCTTGAGTAAAACATGAATTTAAAAATGATTGATTTTGAAACTGGGTTTGAATTTACAAACAGAAGTCAAAAGAAATAAAAGGAATCAGAAAATCAAGAAATTTCTAAACCCTAACCTAATTCTATTCTCCCCCCCCCGGCCGGGCCCTCTTTCCTTCGGCCCATTCCCTCCCCGCGCGGCCCATCCGGCCCGCTCCGCACTCCACCCCAGTTCTTCTTCTCCCTGCTCCCCTGCTCTCCCCGGTCGCCACCTCCCTTCCCCCATGGCTGCCCCGTGGCAGCGCTTGCCTGCCCCGCTCCTCCCTCGGCTGCCCCGCCGGCCTCCCCTCAAAACTCCCCCTCCCCCCTCGGCCCGTCCGCCTCGGCCCTTTTCCCTTTCTCCATTTTGCTCCAGCCGCGCCTCGGTTCTTCATCCCGGCCGCCGCCACCCTCCTCCCTAGCCAGCCGCGCCGGAGTTCGCCTCGGTCCCGAGCCGTCCCGGCCACTTCGAGCCGCCGCCACCTCGCTCGCTGCTCCTCCTCCACCTCGCTCCACCCGCCTCACCACCCGGAGCCCACCGCACCCCCGGAGCTTCTCCGCCCCGTCGACCTCGCCGTGGCCTCCGCTCCCCGCCGTCTACCCGAGCTCGCGCCGCCTCGGCTCCATCTCCTCACCGCCCCAGAGCGCCCTTCCTCGCTGTCTCCGCCCAGGACCCGAGCTCCATCACCATCACCTCGGCCCCGACGACCTCGCCCCCGAGCGCCGCTCCTCCACCTCCAACCGGTGCCACCCCGCCCTGCCTCCCCTCGGTGCCGCACGACGCCGTCAACCGCCGCCTCGGTCCAGCCCGCCGCCCGTCGCCGTCCACCCCTCCCCGCCGCCCCGTCGGCCGAGCCACCGTCGGCCGAGCCCAGGCCGTGGCCTCCCGGCCGGTTAGTAGAGGTAGTTAGCTGAGTTAGTAGTTAATTAGGTTAGTAGTTGGTTAGGTTAGTTAATCGTTAGGGTATTTAAACCAGGTTAGTTAGGGTTAAGCCCTATTAAAACGACTGCTCAGACATGTTTAATAGAACACTTATTGCTAACTGTTGTATTTATTGCTAATCAGACACATTAATCACTAACATTAAGAACTAATCAGTGTGTTTAATCCTGATGATTGCTCATTAATGCTTGATCTGTCATTAGTGCTAATCCAACATTTTAATGACTGATATTAATGCGTAACAGTGCACTTAATGAGCTGAGTTCAATATGTCTCAATGGCAGCTGGGCCCCACACGTCAGATTTAACTAAATCAGTAAAAGAAAATATAAATTATATGATCGGTGGACCCACATGTCATAGGCTCTATTCATGTTGACCCTAGTTGACCCCAGGGCCCACTGTCATCCTTTGTGGCTAGGTCAGAGCTGAGTAGGAAAAGTATTTCCTGTTTAGTTTTATTATTCTTTACTGAGAAAAATACAAAAAGGGGATTTGAATGGTTTAAATCTTCAAAAATTCATAGAAAATTCACCGTAAGTCAGGAAAATGCAAATGATATATCAAAATGTTTAGAAAAATGAGACCTACTCAATTATGTCATATTCATCCATGTTTGCATGCTAGAAAAAGTGAAATTGACTAAAAACATGAATTAGGGTTTCCCCCGAACCCTCGGAAATCTTCGGATCGCGATATCTTGCGCGTCCGAACTCCGATTAACCTGATTCCAGTTGCATTAGTTTTCATTTTGAATCCTCTAGCTCATGGCATCCATTGCATCTCATGCTGAAGTTCATCATCGTGGTGTTCACACTGCGCTTGTTCTGTGTTTTCGTTCTTTCGATAGGACCGGAGGATCACGACGAGTATAACTTTGAGCAAGAGCAGGATCTAGTCGTTGAACCGCAAGGCAAGCAGCCCCCTTTGACCATATTGCGGATATCCCATTATTTGCAAATCTATTAATTGTTTTTAAATTCGTATTGCATGCGTTCAACTGATATTTTATGCTAAGGATTAGCCCTATTCCCTGCATGAGAACTTACTTTGTCGCTCAATCATCACCACCGACCCTCCCAACCTGATTAGAGTAGATTACTTGTTGCGTTTATATTGCTTATACAGCTACTGATGCTTAGACCTGCTTAGTCGAGTTGGAGTCATAATTCCTGGGATGGCAGATGCAACACAACACTCTAGATGGGTTAGCGGTTAGGTGGGTGTTCACCGGGAATGTTTAATAATCCTGACTAATGTCAAATTGGGTATAGACGAGAGGCCATGCTCGGAGCATGGTGGGTTGTCTCGTTCATCCCACAAGGACCGGTTCCCGGTGTCCTTTCGAACCAAGATTTGCGTACTTCTACGCGGGTGGTATAATGGGCCACCCACGACCGAATAATCTGTCTAGGCTTAGGATATGAGCCGCATAGTTTTGCCGTTTTCGTGACTTGGGTGCGTGGAAAACAAGGAGGTGGTGTGATGCAACAATATAGGAGTGAGGGTTACACACGGTCTGGGACCGGGGATGTATCACCTGCCACAACTAGTGGGACCGCGCCGAAGTATCGGCCAAACTGTCGTTTGCGGATTAGCCCATTAGGGCGGCTCATACCTAGGTCGAAAACATTGTAAAGGTCGTGTTCAATCACCCTCCACCAGCACACCTCGTGAAAGTGTGTAGATCGCGATGGCATTAGGAGACGATTGATACGTGTAGGTAAAGATGTACACCCCTGCAGGGTTTAAACTATTCGAATAGCCGAGTCCGCGGTTATGGACAGCTTGGTAAGAATCCGCATCGAATTAGACAAGTATAACCCTAATTTAAAACTTGTCAACTCTAAGGACGGAATGTTAGCGATTGCTTCCTCCCTGGTGGTCGAGGAAGAATCGAGGGTTTCATGTGTTCGATGGTCTGCTTAGAGTTCATTATGCAGTTTCAGCTCCTCTCCTTGCAAAGTAATCCAGTAGACGGATTTCAATCTATTTACAGGTATTCTCGAAAAGAACAAATTAGCTTTTCAGCAAAATAGTCCGCAGATAGCCCCTTCTTGATACCTGATGCATCTATTAGTAATTTCCCCTGTAAGTCTTGCGGAGTACATTTTGTACTCACCTTGCATTCATTGATATTATTTTCGTGCAGAGGAAACCGCTCCCGCAGCGGAGGGTTTCTACGTTGAGGTAGACGCCGACATCGACTAGTCGCTGGTGATCCCGGGCAGTGGTCCTGCCCTGGGTTCGGCAGCTTGGTTTGTTCTGCTGCCGCTTTTGGCTCAACCTTTAGGCTTCTTAGCCAAACTAAAACTTCCGCTGTGTTATGGACTTTCATGTATGTATAGAAGTTGTTAAGTTTCCGAACAACTGGTATTATTGCAGTTTCTGTCGTAGAGTCTCGGTTGTGATACCGGTTTGTTCACCCCTGTTTCATGTGCAATGCGTGTATGAATGAAGTACATGATGCAGGTAGGATTTCAGAGTCTTTAACGTAGAGTTATTAAGTTTAATCGCTCCTGTGAAGTGACTCTCCGCTGAGAGGTTGGGAACTATATTACCCTACTCCAGCCGCGCATTAGTTTGCCGGGACGAGGTCGGGGTTGATGTTCTAGCTCAGTGGGAAAGAGTGAGGAGACCATATCACCCTACTGCTCTGTGCATTTATTTGCCGGAGTAAGCTTTGGGGTTGACGTCTCGGGCTGTTCGAAGCCATATCACTCCACTCCTCTCGGAATTGACGCCCGGGAGTTGAGGTCGGGGTTGACGTTTCGACTTAGCGAGCGATTTCTCCTAAAACTCTCTGTTACGGAGTCTGGGGTCCGACAGGTGCTATGAATATCATAGCAATGGGGTTGCTCATTTTGTAAACAAATGTTGTTAAGGATCCTGTTGTATTTGCCGGGTATGCCGTGTGATATATTTGTACTCATGCTGTTATATTTGTACTCTTACTAGAACTAGATGTTTGGATGAATTGAAAGGAAAACTAGATGTGGCGTTAAATGTGAAATTATGCTGTTGAAGGACTTCCATGAGAAATGATAGCATAACGATAAAGATGTTTGATTTCTTTATTATCTTTTTAGCTTATGCAGTTAATCAACATGTAAGGAAAACTTTCTCTTATAAAATTATTTAGGTCTAATTTCAATTTTGACATCAGAAAGTTGTGTTATTGATGTTTGGGTCATTTCTTAAACTTGCAGAAATGAATTTGGCACATAATTTACTTGAAATCAGAAGTATATACATTGAAAATCTAAAATGGACATGGAAAAGGTGGATAAGGACTCAGTGAAAGTTATAATATAGCAAAGAAAGAGTGGTTCAAATAGAGTGTACGTATTGCCTCTCCAATCTTGCTTTGTGTCTTAGAGCTGATTCAAGAGGAGGAGCTGAAAACATCAAAGGAAGCCATGAGGACTACGAGCAGGAGCAACATGAAGATGACAAGATCAAGAAATTAGTTAAGGCTCTTAGTAGAGGCAAAATGATCTAACATCTTCGAAACAATATTCATCTTAATTATTCTCTGCTCTCTACATGAATGCATATATCTCTGCTCTCTATATTGGTTATGTACGGAAAGAAAAGATACTGCATTTGAACTATAGCTTCTTCCTTTTGCAATATGCACATATGTCATCTTCCTCGGCATCTCTTATTACTATTCTTACAAGCACATATATTGAATGAACTTTGATAGTTTTGGATTTATGTGCTTTCATAGTGAATAAACTTATAAGATGGCGTCCGGAGATGAACGTGAAGTGCCTCCGGCATCTTCTCCTCGACGAGATGAGCTGTACTTGTCTCCTCAACCAGCTCAACCGTTGCTTGAACAACATGCAGAAGCCTCATCTCATGAGCAAACCAAAGGAACGGAAGGGCAGAAGCGAAAGCGAGGTGGCCGAGGAAAAAATCAAATGCCCAAGGGTCACTACACAATAACGCATGTCAGTGATGAGGGTGTGCCTATATTGCCTCATCAGGCTCAGACGGCATTCCGTAGAGCGTGCGCTTCACTTGCGAGGACAAAGGTCCCGATAACGTACGCCAGCTGGCCGTCAGTGCCAAATACTGAGAAAGAGTTCCTGTGGGACACAATCAAAGCGCAGTTCGACTTCCCAGAAGGCACCGAGAAGGAAGTGGAAAGACAGGCAAAAGCCAAGATGGGAAAGGCGTAGAAGACTTTCAAGAGCGAGCTTTACAACACGTACGTGAAGAACGATCTTATGCCCTACAGGCAGGACCCGAACACTTATGGGTACTTGGAGGATCAATGGGCAGAATTTGTGGAGAGGTGCACATCGGAGGATTTTGTGCAGCGTAGTCAAGCAAACAAGGCGCGGCAGGCATGCAACATTCACCCCCACAGGCTCGGCACCGGTGGGTATGCGCGCAAAGAGTTGGAATGGAGAAGGGAGGACGAGCAGGCATCTCAGGAGAGTCGCGAGACACCGTTCTCCCAGATCCCAGAGAGGCGGGCCCGGAACTAGTATCGCGCGAGGGCCAACATCTCGGCTGATGGCACCGTTGCCTTCAGCAAGCCCGAAACCATGGTAGTGGTCGAAAACATCCTGCGACTATCAGACGAATCCTCTCAAGATACTTTCCAAGCCGCAAAGGAAAAAAGATATACTAACCTCGGCTCTAGGAAACAAAGAGCACCCGGGTCGAACGCGTGGCGTGGGGGTCACGGTTCCATGGAAGTTGGGATTCCCTGACGCTGCGAGTTCATACAGGAGTCGGAGGAGATCCAGAGCAGAGCGCGAGGCAGCCGAGCATGAACGGATGAAAGAGAGCTGATGGAAGAAATATATGCCGGCCTAGAACAAAGGATCGACGCAAGAGTCGAAGAACGGGTACGGCAGCTAGGGCAGGGAGATGAAGCCGCCGCGGCCGAATGCAGCCCCGCGGGCTCAACCCCACAGGCTCGACGCTGGAGTAGCTGTGCATCCGTGGAAAATGAGAATGGTGAGGACGTACAAGAACCAGCTCGTCAGGGCAACTTTCCAGATGACGACCGCGGCACCGACTTACCTTTCGAGGACATTACAGGTGACGTTCGCAGCCCCACATTACCTGTGGACGACATAGAGACGGCAACTAGGTGCAAGCTCCTCGTGCCCACCAGTGGCTTCTCGGATCACACGCTTGAGGCTGGCACGGGGCTAGTATTTCTACCAATGGAATTGGCCACTGTGCACGGAGTTCCGCTAGCGGCGGGTAACGCCAAGGTGTCAGTGGACATGGTGCACGCCAATATGTCGTGCTACCCACTTCCTGTACCCCTGGAGGATGACGTCACGAAACTGGGGTAGGCCGTTAACTCGTTCATCCAGTGGCCGAAGAATTATATTTTCCTGGTTGCCCCTCCACCTCCTGCACGGCCGCTGTCTCTGGTACGTGTTGGTAAAGATTTATCATTCCGTGGTCCTCCGCCAAAGGTTAAATCCGCTTCGGCACAATCTCAGCGGTGCAGCAAATCATCGCAACAGGCCGCCAAGTCGACTCCACAAGCTCAGCGAAGGGCCAGCCGAAATACCAGAAATTCGGCCAAGGGCAAAGAGGTACAAGAAGAACCCGAGATAAGAGTTTACACGGAAGGCAGCCGCTCGTGACGCGGACGCAGTTAGAACGACTTGGTTGGGCAGCTCAGATTGTGCACGAGTTTTATATGAAGAGGTCCAACAACGAATAGGAGCTTCCTCAACATATCAGCGCCAGGTTCAAGCAGCAACATTTTCTCCATCCACCTAGAACCTTCACCGTCGAGTTCAGGGATTTATCTGACCTATACCGTCACGACGCCCTCGATGTCAGCCTGTTAAGGTGCTGAACACTGTAAGTGTTCTGAATCACAGTTTACGCTAAGTGAACTACCTAACTCATTGATACGCTCTTTCAATAATATTACTTTTATGTGTAGACATATGATTCAAGAGGCTAGGACGGAAAATCGTAATATCGGATTCCTCGATCCACAAGTGGTCATAGCCACAATGGTCTAATGGAACCCGGAGGAGGTCGAGCATTACATCGCGGAGGTCATGCTCATTCTCTCTACTAAGCGCCTCATTCTTATACCGTACAACTACGACTTCCACTGGATACTCGTTTGTATCGACCCACAACGTCAACATGCCGTGTACTTCGACTCCAGGAGCTACCCACCCAAGAAGTTCGCAAGTTTGACGAGGGTGTTCAACGGGGGCGTTCAAGATGTACGTTTCCAAGGGGCGGCCTGTAAAAATAGAAAAAACCAAACCGACCCACCGATTTCATTTCCCGGTAATAATTCCTCCCTCGCCCATGAATAATGACCTCGCACGTTCTAGTATGTATTCGGTAAAACTAAATTTACCCTGCACGTAATCGTGATTTATGTAGTGCCACAAGCAGCCGCCGGGCAACAACCTCTGTGGATACTATGTCGCGACATATATGCTGCAGATCGTTAGCTCTAGTGCGGTAGATCCGGAGGTTAGTGTCATTACACCATATTCAGTTACATTGTTCATCGTTCTGATGTTGTGCCTAACTTGTTTTAGTTTCCTTCTGCAGACATTTAAGTTTCCTACAGATGAGCTCTAGAGTGACGAGGTCCGGTATGTTCAAAAACGGTTAATAGGTTTTCTACTATCCCAGTTGTTGAAGGACATCGGAAAATTCCATACCCCTCAAAATTTGCACTTGAAAAATGGTTAATAGGTTACTGCTTGTGAATTGTGTGTTCGAGAATGACGTTTAATTAATGTAATTATGGATGAGTTACTGCTTCTGAATGACTTTGTGGTTGAGAATGACATTTAATGTTTGCTTGCGAATGAAAAAGTTTGAGATCAATGACTATACGCCCGAACGCACTGCCGCCGCGGCACCAAAAACGGCGGTTTCCGCTGACGCGGCAGCACGCTGCAGCACCGTCGTCTTGCCGCACTGCTGCCACGGCAGCAGAAACGTTGGTTTCCGCTGTCGCAACAGCAGGCGCAGCACCGTCGCCCTGCCGCACTGCTGTCGCGGCAGCAGGGTGGCAGGGTGACTGGCAACAGTACAGACGGTTCCAGGTATAGAGCCGTCTGTACAAAGAATTTGTACAGACGGTTCCAGATATAGAGCCGTCTGTACAAATAATTAGTACAGACGGTTCGAGTTGAGAGCCGTCTGCACAAATGCTTTGAACAGCACCTCAAAGGCGTTTGTACAGACGGCTCTGTATAAAGAACCGTCTGTACAAACATTTTGGAGGTACAGTTCAAAGCATTTGTGCAGACGGCTCTTAACCAGAACCGTCTGTGATATTCGATTTGTGCAGACGGTTCTATTTGGGAACCGTCTGTAGTACTCCGTTTGTGCAGATGGTTCTCGTTGGGAACCATCTGTAATACTCTACTTGTGTAGACAGTTCTTGTTGGGAACCGTCTGTACTATTATATTTGTACAGACGGTTGAAGAGAACCGTCTGTACAAACCTGATTTATACAGACTCTTTCATACAGACGGTTCAAAAAACCGTCCCGCACGGTTGTTCCTGTACAAATGATTTCTGGCACAGTGAGCGTTCTACAACGTTCACACACAACGCCGCCACCGGCTTCGGGAGTTTGAGAATCGGACACGCCCTTGAGAAATGATCCAGACTCTCGCGAATGTCGCAAAGGACAGCCATGCAATCCGTCGCCACGTGCCCTTTCTCGTCACATCTACAGCACTTGTGCTTGGCGTGAGGATTCGGCGTGGCAGCCGGTGCAGTTATAGCTCTATCCTACAAGAGATTGAAGGTAGACGACAGGCGTTCAAGGAGGTAACCTTTACTCACGAAGGAAGATCTTCCAATACCGAAGCTCATTTCATAGCTAGGAGCCTAGGAGTGCTCTTGCGTACGAGTGTGGTTGGCACGTCTGGTTTCTCGCTCCACCAGATGTAACAGTTGCACCCCCTTTTTTGATCAATAAAGATAAAGATGGCCACGTTCCGCAAAACAGAAACGTAAAAGCTAAGAAGAAAAAGAGGAGGAGGCAGCACAGCGATCCAACTCCAACTCCAACTCGACAGTGCTCCCCGGCGCGATCAGAGGAGATCGAGTGGCCGACCATATTGAAGCTTATGTTTTCCTCTCTTTTGAGATTAAACAGAATTCGTGATGTGTTTTGCTTGAGATGAAGAACAAATTGTTGTTGGACAAGTTACAGTACATATAATAGCTGTTATTCATTGCCAGTCTGAAGTAGATATCGAAGCTATAATTCAACTAGATAAGCAAGAAAAGAATTACAACATCACGTTCTAATTGATGTTACAAGCGCTGTTAACAATTGATATTTACACCGAGTGAAACGGGAAATTGTGCCGCCGATTGATAAAACTGGGTGATTGCGATTACTCAAATGGAAATTCGGCCCTTATTGACTAATGTGGCGCTAATCATCGATGGAAAATCTGGCGCCAAATTAAAATTTTGCAAGGAATTGGCGAGCGCGGGCAAGCCGATGAGATCTGCGTGTTGGCGAGCGCGGGCGTGGTCTATGAGTACGCGCACTCGGCAAGCGAACAGATTGACGAGGGGGGGGGCCGAGCTTAGCATTTGCGGGCGGGCGAGGGACGTACGCAGCGCGGGCACGCCGAGCGAAGCGATTCTTCCCGGGGAGCGACGCGAGTAAATAGGGGCAGGCTAGTTTGTCGACTTCTGCGTTGTTACTCGGCTCGGGATGAAATATGCCTAAGAGCAACTCGGTTAGAGTTGCTAAATCTCTCTCCTTATAAAAGATTGTATCTCTATTTTCTCTATACAGTTCAACCGACTCTTTAAATCTCGCTTCCTATACTTACTCACCTGTTAATATCTTACAATAGATTTATTTTTTTCAACAGCTAATTTTTATAACGGCTAAATTTCTGTCGGAGTATTATTCTGGCAATACTACTTATGGGGCGGTGTGAGCACAGCAGATCTAGATGGGTGCACATAGGAGACAAAGATTGAGCAGGTTCAGGCCCTCACGAAGAGGTAATATCCTACGTCCTGTGTTTGTGGATGGTATAGATGTATCCCGTATGAGAATTTGGCAGAGTTTGCTTGAGCTTCTCCTTCTCCCTTTCGGGGAATCCCTACCCAGCCTTATATAGTGACCGGATTAGGGTTACATGAGCCCCGATCGGCTTATAGATAATTAGTTACAACAGAATTCAGGTACTACCGGATGAATCCTTATCTTGTACTCCAAGTCGATGGGTCATCCCCGTGTATCAGTCGGACTCTTAGTAGTCGGCCCGGCCCACCCTATGCCCGGAGGGCCAGATTTACTGGTCCTGACAATACCCGGGTACCATGTCACCGTCAGTAGCCCCCGAGTCCTTCACGATCTGGTTGCTATCCACTTCCTTCTCTAAACAAGCTTCCCGAGTAACTTTTCCTTATATGCCCCTTCTGGTTGCTTGCAGAGAGATTGTGAGGGACTCCTTAGACTCCTGTGGAAAAGAAACATTGAGCCGAGTGACATCCACCCGTAAGGCCGGGATATCATCGGTGGTGAGCTAATAGCGGGTAAACTCTGGTGGTATCCGATCTATCCTGGTGGACAGAGACTGGCTGATAGCCCAGCGTGAGGCATACCATAAATCCCGACCGACCTTCCGAGTAGCACCTGGCCAGCGACTTGGCCGAAATCCAGCTAGTGTCCTTCTGAGGAGTGCCTCCGAGTATCATATCAGAACCAGAATGCGAATTATGGCACATAGGTTCCCGAGTGACAGAGCCTAATGCTGGGTCATTCCACTGAATCCGGAATTTCTGGATCCCAAGGTCCTCGGAGTGGATTTCCTGGAGGTCCCGGGTGGAGAATCCAGCCGCTCTGATTTGCTCGGCGTCCAACTTTCGGCCTGCGGAAGGCGTACCATAATTGCCCTTCACTCGGGTGTATCCAAGTGATTGCGTTCCTGCTTGAGGCCAATCATTGAAACCCTTCAAAACCGTAACGTCTGATGCCGGGTTGACTGGTAACCAGTTAGCAGCCTGTTTAAGGCACGTTACCGTCGTTTATTGTTCAGAGGGTGAAATCCGAACGGCTATTAGCCCCAGGAGGATAGCCGTTGGATCCTCTCTAAATTGACAGCACAGATCACGGCATAACTGCCTCATGGGCCTTTAATCCACGACGTGGGCCGTGTTATCCGCGCCGCGGAAGTTATAACGGCGCATAAACGGGCCGCCCGATCTGCGCGGTGGAAACGGAAGGGGCGCGACGTGGGAGCCGAAACTGGCGCGCCGTGGGCGCGGGGATCCCGCGCGCGTGCGGGGGTGGAGAGGCCGCCACGTCCCCCCCGGTTGTCCTTTTTATTGAACCGAGCGGGCTCGGGGGTCCCACTCTTGTACATCCCAGTGCTCGTTTCAACTTCTCCACGCAAAAACCCCCTTCGTCTTCCTCGCGCACCGCCCGCTTGAGAGCTCCGCCACACCCAAAACCCCTCTCCGTGCCACCGATTGTGAAAGCAAGCCCCCGACTGGGAAGCTGATCCCACCGAAGCCGAAGAGGACGCTCTGGTGTGAAAGCTGCTGAGCGAGAAAGCTTCTCCCGCCGACCCGATGGCCCCTTGGATGAAATCGACGGCGACCGAGGCGCGGCTGGAGGCCCTCGTGCGGTGGGGAGTGCTGCCGCCAAGGAGCTGGTCGAGTGGCGGGCCGCCGCGGGAGAGGTCGCCCCCACTCCGAACACCGGCGAGCTGGTCGTCCACGGGTCTTTCTTCGAGAGGGGCTTCTCCGTGCCGGCTCATCCCTTCCTCCGCGGCTTGCTGTACTACTATGGGCTCGAGCTGCACAACCTCAACCCGAACAGCGTGCTCCACGTCTCCTGCTTCATTACCCTGTGCGAGTGCTACCTTGGAATCGCACCGCACTTCGCGCTGTGGAAGCACTTGTTCGTAGTGAAGCCGCAGCCGAGCAGAGACAGCCCGGCAGTGGTAGGGGGCGCAGGATTTCAGCTGAGGCCCGGGGCGGCGAAGGGCTATCTGACTCTACCGCTACAGTCCTCGCTCAAGGGGTGGCATTCACAGTGGTTCTACTGCGCCAACCCTGAGCCGTCGCTCCCGGCATTCGTGGGTCAGCCCCCGGTAGTCCAGTCGAGTTGGTCCGAGCCGCCATTGGACCGGGAGCAGGACGGCATTACGATCCTCTTGGCGCAACTCGGCGAGGCGATCCAGGCCGGACTCACCGGGGCGATTGTCTTGTCGACCTTTGTCGGGTGGAGGGTGCAGCCGGCAAAGCTGAGGGCGCACCCAATGTTCAAGTATACCGATGAAGGTGATCCGACTCGGGAGTCTGCCGAGGAACTTACGGGGGTAGAAATCCAGAGCCGGCTTGAGAAGCTCGTGGCCCCGGGGACGAGCTTGGACTTCTCCAAGCGTCCGCCCCCTTTCAGCAGGGTGAACCCCCCGAGCCAGGTGAGAAGTCGGCACTTGAACCTCCCGAGTTTGTTTCTTTGTTGGGTCTGACTCGAGCCGTATCTTTGCTTCTGGTTTCGCAGATCCTTTTTGGTTTCAGCTCTGATGTCCCCCTCCCGGAGAAGGAGGTTTGGAACCTCCCCCAGTACGCCGATGTCTCCGGGGGTGGAGCGTCGTCGCAAGGGGCCGCCGGCGCGTCCGGCTCGGGAGCCGGGAGTTCCAAGGGAAAGGCACCTGCTGCACAGGCTCCCCAAGCGCCTCCTCTGAGTGCGCCGGAGGAGGATGAAGATGAAGAGGACAACACACCGTTTCGTTTCCGGCGGGCCCGGGCGCCGTCTTCGAGCGCAGCTTCGGGAGGGCAGGGCGGCTCCTCCGCCCGTCCCGAGCCGGTGACGCCGACGGCTGCGCCGATTCAACCTGGTTCGGTGGCTTCGGCTGCCGCTCCGGCTAGCGCCCCTCCCACAGCTGGCGAGAGTGGTCCCTCCGCCTGCCCAGACCCGACGGAACAGACTGCCACTCCCGCAGGGGCTCCTCAGGCAGCCGGGGAGAATGCCACCACTGCGCAGGGAGTGAAATGCACGGTGGCCGTAGCCTTTGGGGAGCCGGGCGGTTCAGCAGCTGGCTCTCCGAAGCAGCCAGCGCCAAAACCCAAAAAGCGGATTCTCGTCTGAAAGATCATCTAGGCCCTCAAAGTGATTTTGATGGTTAATGGCAACTCAAACTGGAATCTAATGTTTACATTAAGTGTAAGCAGGTTAGAATGATCCAGGAAGAAAGGTTATCAAGCATAAGATGACCACCAAAAATGGTACTAAGGTGGCTTCCAGGATCAAGGAGTGGCTGTGCTAGGTAGCTGTGCCACAGCTGTGAGAAAGCCGGTGCTGTGCAAGAGTTGCAGGCAAGGTGAAGGTGGCTTGATGCGTCAAGGACCGTGACTACAGCTGGTGGGCAGGTAAAACCTAGATTTGCTAGTTTCTTGAGTCCATAGGAATCACCTGTACTACCAAGAGGGATGAATCAGTAGCAGTTATCTAAGGAACCAATGCTCAATGCTCAAAGGGTTGTCTAGTGTGATCAGTAAAGAAAAACCCTGGAGGTTAGAGTCACCGGTGTGACACAGCTGTGTCACAGGTGGTCTAGTGCTCCATAACTCAGGTGTGTCTCTGGACCAGGGGAGAACTTGTAAATGCTAAGGGATCTACACTGCGGTAGCTTGTCTGATGAGTCGGAGGGCTGCCGGAGGTTCTCACCTTATAGGTTTCAGAGAGTGTATATGCTGAGGGCATGTAGTGTGCCAGGACCATGCTGAGTAGTGCAGCTATCAGCTAAGGGTTCACCTGTGTGTGCCGCCAGTGACACAGGTGTCGGTCTGCTCGAGCCGATTATAGTTGGCGTAGTGTGTAGCTGTGTCATCGGTGTCTGACACCGGTGGTGCACTTATCCTACGTGGCAACAGAGTAACGGTCGGGTTCCTGTGAACCCTATATATAGGGGACCAGGGGAGGACTTTGTCCTCAACCTTGCTCAAACTGTGAGACACTCCCAACCGTTGCAAAGCCTCCAACCACC
This sequence comes from Stipa capillata, assembly GCA_019208055.1. NCBI lineage: Eukaryota > Viridiplantae > Streptophyta > Magnoliopsida > Poales > Poaceae > Stipa > Stipa capillata. The sequence continues at coordinate 33,538 of JAGXJF010001315.1, forward strand.
GAACAAGAGCCAGAGCGCCCAAGTGTTAGTTCGAGTGTGTGTGTGAGCTTTGAGCAAAGAGCTAAGGTTCCTCCAAGAGATTGCTGCTGATCCATCTGTTACTCTTGGAGCGTCTGCTCCTAGACGGGTGTAGGAGTCGCTGGTATCACCCAAACTTGTGTGGGCTGAACCAGGCGTTTGTGAAGGTGTTCTGACGTCTACCTGCTGCAAGGCAAAAGGATCTCCACAAGCAAAAGGAAGAGTCCTGAAAGATCAGGTACTCGGAGAAAAAGCACGGTTTAGTGCTGGCCAGCTCTTAGGAGTGGTCTCTCCAACGGAGACGTACCTTCTCTGCAAAGAGTTGGGAACTTCGGTGAAAAACCCCTGAGTCTCCTTTACTTCCTTGTATTGCATGCATATCTGTTTATCTTTGCTTGCTTGTGTCACTTAGACTTGATCTGCTAAGTTTACCTTTTCACCTGTGCTAGATTACCTTTATACCTGTGTGTGATCATCTGTTACACAGTTGCTTCATTCACTTGTATTCATCTGTGCCAGCACCTGTGTCACAGGCAGTCTAAATAGATCACCTGTGTTAGGTTAATCATTCACCTGTGTCATCCACCTGTGTGATAGCTGTGTATTAATTTACACATAGTTTCTACCTGTGTCACTCATCTGTGTCACAGCTGTCCACTATTAACTTGTGAAGTTAATCTGACAACTTAAACAAATGATTAAAAGAAGTAATTTTTATAAGCCAACTATTCACCCCCCTCTAGTCGGCATCTCGGTCCTTTCAATTGGTATCAGAGCTTTCAGGTTGCTCTTTGAATTGGCTTAACAGCCAGAGTAAAAGATGTCGGGCTACGAGGGTAAGATACATGTTTTCAATGGATCTAATTATGCTTTCTGGAAGAGGAAAATGCAGATGCATCTTACCGCTATCGATCCAGATGTATGGGATGTTGTTGATACAGGCTATGTGCTATCAGGTGATGCCACCCTCAGTGCTAATGACAAGAAGAACATTCAGAACAATGCTAGAGCTGCAACTGCCATCTTCTTGGGTCTTCAAGAGTATGACTTCAACAGAGTCAGCACAATGGATTCTGCCAAGGAGATCTGGGATACTCTAGAGCAGATTTATGAAGGCAGTGAGACTTTGAAGAAGTCCAAGAGGGGTCTGCTGGAATCAAGCTTGGAAAGATTTGAGTATCAGCATGGTGAAGACATCAATTCTCTATTCTCAAGACTCACCATAATCACAAACCAGCTCAAGGCCCTTGGCTCAAATAGGGTTGAAGATGAGGATGTTGTCAAGAAATTCTTGTCTGTGCTTCCCAAGCCTTACAGGACTTGTCGGAGTATTATTCCGGCAATACTTAATATGGGGCGGTGTAAGCACAGCAAATTAGGATGGGTGCACACGGGAGACAGGATTTGGACAGGTTCAGGCCCTCACGGAGAGGTAATACCCTACGTCCTGTGTTTGGTGGCTGGTATTGCTTGTATCCCGAGTGCCGCAAGCCCTAGAGAATCGATCTCGAGGGGGCTTGAGCCACGAAACAATGGAGATTGTCTACAACCTAGATGACTAGAGAGAGCAATCCGCTATGACTTAGAGACTTACCGATCGGAGGCCCCCTACCGGGCCTTATATAGGCGACCAGGATAGGGTTACAAGGGTCCGGATCGGTTAACAGATTGATTTCCTATTCGGTTACAACAGATTCCGGGTAAGCCGGATGGGCATGAGTCCATGTCTTGTACCTCACGTTGATGAGGCGCCCCCGTGCAGGAGTCGGACTCCGGGTAGTCGGCCCGGCCCACCCTGTAGCCAGAGGGCCGGGTTCGTCCTCCTTGATGATCTCCGGGTGCCATGTCATCATCAGTAGCCCCCTAGTCCTTCACGATCTTGCTGCTGTCAGTTGGCACTTCCGGCTAAGCTTCCCGAGTGGCTTCTGTCTGCAAGGAGATTGCGAAGGGCTGATTGAACTCCTGTGGAAAAGACAATAAGAGCCGAGTAATATTCACCCGTAAGGTAGGAATATTATGGCGGATGAGTTAGTAACGGGTAAACTCTGGTGGCACCCGATCCATCCTGTTGGACAGAGACCGGCTGATAGCCCAGCGTGGAGCGCGCCATGAATCCCGACCGGATTTCCGAGTAGCACCTGGCCTTCCCGAGTGGATTTAGAGCCAGCTAGTGTCCCCGGAGGGAATGCCTCTGAAACCTTTGTCCGAACCAGAGAAATCAAGCCATGGCGTATAGGTTCCCAAGTTACGAAGCCTTACGCTGAGTCATTCCACTGAACCCAGGAAGTCCGGGTCCCAGGGCCTCCCGAATAATGTTTTCAGATGGTCTGGGTGGAGAATTCGGCAGCTCCAAGATGCTCGGCATCCGACTTGTGGCCTACGGAAGGCATGTCATTGCTGTCCCTCACTCGGGTGTACTCAGGCGACTGCGTTCCTGCTTGAGGCCAGCCACCGAGACCCTTCATTGCCGTAGCGCCCAGTCCCGATCATGTCGGTAACCGGCTAGAGGTTTGCAAAAAACACGCTTCGGTTGCTGATAAAGGAGGAGTTTTCCAATCGGCTTATTAAACCCGGAGGGCCATCCGTCGGATCCTCTTTTCATTAAACTGCACGAATCACAGTGTAGCCAGGTCGTGGGCGCGAGAGATGCGCGGCGTGGGCGAAGTGCGACGTGGCCCGCCCGAAACGCGCGGTGGAATCTGAGCGCGACGTGGGCGCGGTGAATCCGGGAACGTGCGGACGTGGGGAATCCGAACCACTCACTCCGTCCCTTTATATTCCAGGGAGTCTGCGGGATTGGCCCACACCTTCAAACATTCCCACGTTCACCTCGCGCCCGTCGCTTCGTCTTCCTTCTGCCCCCAAATCGCCCGTGCGCTCCGCCCCACCAAAACCCCAAACTCCACTCCGGCAATCTCGGATGCAAATCCCGGATTGGGAGGCCGATCCAACCGAAGCCGAAGAGGACGCTTTGGTCTGGGAGCTGCTGAACGAGGGAGAGTCGCCCGCCGAGCCGATGGCCCCCTGGATGAAGTCGACGGCGTCGGAGGCGAAGCTGGAGACGCTCGTCCGGATGGGGCTGCTGCCGCCGAAGGAGCTGGTCGACTGGCGCGCCGCTGTGGGAGAGACTGTCCCCACCCCGAACACTGGCGAGCTGGTGGTTCACAGCTCGTTCTTCGAGCGGGGGTTCTCGGTGCCGGTCCACCCATTCCTGCGCGGCCTGCTGTACTACTACGGGTTGGAGCTCTACAACCTCAACCCCAACAGCATGCTCCACGTTGCAAGCTTCATTACGCTCTGCGAGTGCTACCTCGGCATCCAGCCACACTTCGCGCTGTGGAAGCACCTCTTCATGGTGAAGCCGCAGCCGAGTAGGGACAACCCGGCCGTGGTAGGAGGAGCCGGGTTCCAACTGAGGTCGGGAGCGGCGAAGAGTTACCCGGCCCCGCCGATGTAGTCGTCCAATAAGGGCTGGCACGCCCAGTGGTTCTACTGCGCCAATGCTGACCCGGCGCTCCCGGCCTTCTCGGGCCAACCACCGGTGGCCAGGCCGAGTTGGTCGGACCCACCCCTCTACCGGGAGCAGGACAACATCGCCGTGCTGATGGCGCAGCTTGGAGAAGCGATGAGGGCCGGGGTCACCGAAACGGTCGTCGTCGCGACCTTCATCCAGTGGCGGGTGCAGCCCGCCAAGCTCCGGGCGCATCCCATGTTCCAGTACTCCGGCGAGGGGGACGCGACCCGGGAGGCCGCCGACGAGCTGTCGAATGGCGAGGTCCAGAGCCGGCTCGAAAAGCTCCTGGCTCAGGGAACGAGCCTGGACCTCTCAGAGCGACCGCCTCCGTTCAGCTGGGCGAACCCGCCGAGTGACGTAAGTGTTTGATTCCTTGTCTTTTTCCTTAGATTTTGGCCGAGTCTTACTCGGGTTTGGCCTTTGTGCCTTTGCAGGTCCTTTTCGGCTTCTGTTCCAACGCTCCCCTCCCGGAGGACGAGATCTAGAACCAGCCGCGTTATGCGGACATTCCGACGGGCGGGCCGCCACCGCAAGGGGCGGCCGGGGCGTCTTCCTCCGGTGTCGGCTCTTCCAAGGGCGCCAGGTCTTCTAAGGGGAAGGCGCCGACGGTCGCTCCGCCCCCTCCTCCTCCGCCGAGCATGCCCGCCCAGGAGGAGGAAGAGGACGACGACTCGGATGACGCCACGCCTTCCGGGTGAAGAGACGGAGGCGACCGACGGGTGCTACCCAGAGGGGTCGTGGCGGCTCCGTCGCTGGCTCTGCCCCCGCCGCAAGGGGGGTAGCTCCATCAGGGCAGGGAGGCTCCGCTCCCCGCGCCGGCCCGGCGGCTCCTCCCGCCGCGGGGACTGCCCCGGCGGGGCGAGTGGGCTCCGCCGTTGGCGCCGGCTCGGTGGCGCCAGCTGCTGCGGGGACCGCATTGGCAGAGCAGGGAGGCTCCGCCGCTGGCGCTGATCCCGTAGCGCCAGCCGCCGCCCCGAGTGACGCTACTCGGGCGGCTGAAGATGACGCTCCCCCCCGGCCGGGGGGAGAAGAGAGATGCCGATGTCGCCTTCGGGTCACCCGGCGGGTCGGGGACCTCGCCGGCCCCGGCTGCGGCCGCGCCCGGGCGGCGGGTCGCGGGGGCCAAGAGACGCATCGTCATCCCTCGGTCGTCTAAGTAAGTGTCTTGCCGACCACATATTCGTTTCTGTTTGTTTGAATGCTGATGGAGTTGGTCTGGCCTTCGCAGGACGCAGAGGACGGGGGATATCCCGAAGGCACCCTCGAGCGCCCTGGGGTCCAGCGCAGGAGGAGATCCTCCGTCTTCGGACGCTCGGCTACCGTCGCCTCCGCCTACGGGCGCTTCGCCGTCTCCCCGGCCATCGCCGGGTGCCGCAGGGTCCGGTCCCGGCGGGGCTGAGTCGGAGGGCGCTCCTGCCCCGGAGGCGGCTGCCACCGCGTCCCCGCCAAGGGCTTCGGGGGGAGGCGATCCGCTTCCGGAGGTGTCTATGCCCGAGGCGCCCGCCTCGGGCATATCCGGAGGCGAGAAGCCGGGTGCCGAGTCGCCCTCGAGGGCGAGCTCGGCCCTGTCGGAGGGCGCGGCGGACGATCGGCAGGACGCCTCGGCGCCTGTGCCGATGGAGGAGCTTTCCGGCGCAGCGCCTCCGGAGCCAGAGTCCGCATTGGTGGTCCGACCTCTCCGAGTCCGGGAGGTGGACCCCGCGCGCCCGGACTTTACGCTCTGGGAGGTCGATGACATCCGGGAGCATGAGGAGTGGATCGACGCCATGGGCGTCGTCACTCAACTCGGCGAAATGCTCCCGTCGATGTTGAGAGCTGTGAAGGAAGGGGCGAACCTGCTCAATGGCTGGCTAGAGCTGCTGATGCAGGTACGCCGTTCTGCCTGTTTAGCTTTTCTCTCTCTGTTGTTTTTATTTACATGTCCTGGGTGACTTACTCGGGAGGAGCCCCCGGGACTCTGCCCGACTGACCCAGTCGGGCGGAGGGCTTTGTTAGGTT